>JASGXE010008975.1:0-16741 GCA_030068105.1 Sinentomon sp. SZTP_YWyxl
CAAGGCAATCGTCAATGGGAACAGCAAAGTTCTCACATATGACAGCAAATGTCCATTATTCGTAAGTTAGGAAAGGGTAAAGGAAGGAGGGGGAGGAGGGTAGGTATAGGAGTATGGAAAAACACATCATCGAAATGTGGACGGGGCCCAGTCATACCTATAGCATTCAATAACAGACACACAGCAGTCATACACACACGACCAAACAAGGCCTCCCATACCATAGCATCAAGCAGCAGCATTAACCAGCACACAAACACATAAGAACAACCGCCAATAGCCTACCTAGTGGTTCTTGTCAACACAACTGCAAAAAGAAACCAGGTCAGCAAAGATGTCATTTGCCTACAAGCCGAATGTCTGAAAACCTGCTTAGACCCAGATAGATTTTCTAGTTTAGTCCTAATAACATTGTTAAAGTGGTCCTCAGAATAATGGAGCACATCCACAGGAAGGCAGAGGCGATTCCACAGGAAAAGGCTGCTGTGAAAAAATGAGTATCTGTCAATATTTTTTGAAAGAACGGGAGGAACGAAGGTCAAAAACTTGCTTGCTCTGGTGGGGTTGTTATTTGGGGTAAGAATCCATGGTCCATCACCCCATCCTCCACGATCCAGAATACATTGCCTAAATGCAGAAAGACTATGCAGGACTCTTCGCCTCTCAAGAGAGTCCCATCCTAACTCATTTAAAAGGGACGTAACGCTCGTATCAATGCAAAAGTTGCCTGTAACAAATCTTGCAGCTCTTCGCTGCACAGCTTCAATTGCATCAACGTAACATTTTTGGAAGGGTGACCATGATGAGGTGGAGTATTCTAACAATGACCTAACAGTTGAGAAATATAAGATGATCTTCACTCGTCTGGTTGCATAGCTGTAGTTCCTAATTAGGAACTTCAATTGATTCGATTTGTACAATCTTTCCAATGTGTGGAGCCCAGCTCAATTCGGGAGTGAAAATCAACCCCAAGTATTTTATGGTTTCTGGCCTGCACAGGACATTGGATCCTACCTTGTAGTCGTGCAATGCAGGTGACCGGGAAGTTGTAAAAGACATGACGGATGTTTTTGAGGCATTTACACCCATGCAGTTTGCATCACACCATTCTGCAATGGAGCTAACATCAGCCTGCAGAGCAGTGACGTCCTCGCTTGAGGAAATGACCCTATAGACAACAATGTCATCTGCAAAAAGTCTGATACTAGACTTAATTACAGATGTCATGTCGTTAATTTTTGGAAAAGCAAAGGACCACATACAGATCCTTGTGGAATGCCACTAGTAACAGGAAGAATATCAGACAACTCCCCATTTAACAGAACCCTAAATTGTCTGTCAGTAATGAAATTTGAAAGCCATACAAACAAGTTTTCTGGGATATTCAATCTAGCCAATTTCCTGCAAAGAAGAGGAATAGAGACCCGATCGAAGGCTTTAACCATGTCAATGAAGACAGCATCGATTTGTGCGGAATTTCCCAAAGCCACTGAGATCTCATGAATGAAACCAGTGAGCTGAGTTTCACAAGAGTTTTAGACCTGAAACCATGTTGGCCACGGAAGAAGAAATTTTGACCCTCAAGCAGGCGATATAAGTAGCCAGCAACAATTTTCTCCATCAGCTTGGCACAAGAGCTTATCAGGCTTATGGCCTAAAACTCTCAATTGACAAAGCTAAGCCTCCTTTAGGAAGAGGCTTAACTATGCTCTGCTTCCAGTCAGTTGGGATAAAATTCGAGGCTAGTGACAGAGAAAACAATATCAGCAAATATTTTGACAAAACATCCCCGTGGTTCTTTAAAAATACCATTGGGATGCAGTCAATGAGGTCAAAGGTTGAATTGTTGCAGGATTTAATTGCGAAGATCACAGAACTATCAGTCAACACATCAGCATCCCTCATGAAATTTGTGGGTTGGTCATCATATATTGACACAGAATTAGGTGAGGAAACAGCCACATGTGCTCCCGAACCATCAGTGCAAAAGCTGACGGATCACTGGCCTCTCCACAGGTGGCCAGAGTCACCGGTGAAGAGGTTTTGCTGTGATGAAATCTCCAAAACTGTTTAGTGGAACACATCATTCACAGCCAATGCCTGGACAAATTTTCTCTCCATGGAGTGCAGTACACGCTGGTAGTCCCTTAAGGCAAAAGAATACTGGGGAAGTAAGCTTGGCTCCGACAGGCAATCCTGGAAAAGCTGTTGGAGACGAAGATACTTTGAACGGAGGTCAGGTGTGAACCACACCGGGAAGGAGAAGCCACCATCTGTTACAATCTTTTTCTTTGGGATAAAATTTTCTATCGCAAAGCAGCACAGTGTTTTAAACTCAGCCCAAAGCTCATCCATGCTGAAACCAGAAGCTCCAAAGTCCAGCAGCGCGAAGTTTAGGAACCTGTCCAGAGATATCTTGTCATATGCATTAAAATTGAACCCAACCCTATTATCAACTGGGGTGGAAGGCAAGGAAGGAGGGGAGGCACAGTCAACTGTAAATTCAGCAAAGATCATCAAGTGGTCACTAAGACCAGGTAAGGGATGGATGTGCCGAAGTTCAGATTTTGGGCAGTGGAATATCAGGTCGATGGTGGACCCCTCACTCTCAGAGGGTGTGGAACCCCTCGGCCGAGTTATAAATTAACAACCTGCTGAAGGGAAAGCCTGTCCACTAGCCTTTGTAACCCATCAGGAAAAACCACTGCTTCTGAAGCTGGAGCATCAACATTGAAATCTCCCAACAGAAAACCGGTAGATTACATCCAGGGTGGGCACGCATCATGGGGAGAATGCAGTCCAGCACTTCAGTGCACATCCCTGCAAAACAATCTAGGGAAAGGTTGGGAGGGCGATACAACATTATGATAATGGTTGGCGGAAAGGAAGATTCCAAAGCAATTATGATTAATTCATAGACTCTGCTTATGTGGATGAGTCCCGGCCGAGAGATGTCGCACACCAAGGAGGACACCTCCTCCAGATCTGGAGCGATCCCTGCGGAACACAGCATAACTGCTGGGAAGAATGTCAACCTCGGAGCATGATTCATCCAGCCAGGTCTCAGCAACAGCAACACAGTCCAGATTGGGAGATTCAAAAATAGGATGGAGAGCCCTGCGTTTTGGAGTAAGCTGGGGCATTGAGCAATAATACTGCAAATTTGAAACTCAATCGTTGAAAGTGGTGTCTGCACATGGAGGAATATGGGTATGTGAAACGGACGGCGAGTTTTTTTTTTTTTTTTTTTTTTTTTTTTTTTTTTTGCATTTTTAATTTCAATTTTAATCAACAACATGGAAAACATGAAAAACAAGCCATTTCGCAAAAAGATAAACAAGGAAATGGCTAATCAAGAAACCCAGAAGTCAACCAACCTCACCTCATGATAAGTGCCATTCCATTCCATCCGGTGATCAGAACACATTTCCGTTGTTGAATGAAGAGAAGGATAAGTATCCTTGTTGATATGATGATTCAGAATTTGAAGTATTGTCGAACAAAATTTAGCACTCCTAGCACAAATTCAGCATAGTTCAGCCGAACAAAGAAATGAATAAAGCCATTGGATTAGGCAAAAATATTTCCTAGATGAAAGGGAATAGGCACTCACCATGTGATAGTGGTGGTTATGCCAATCAAAAAAAGAAACAAAATGCATTAATCAGATACACTTTTGAAGAGGCATTTCAAAGGGTTTGAAAGAAAAGGAAAAATTAACTCAAAAGGGGTTTTTTAATCTTGTGTCTCTTACCTAGCCTATTGGATGAATTTCATTCATATTTTTGTTTTGTTTTATCTGGCTTGATTACAACCAAAAAAATAAAAAAAGAAAGAAAAAGGGCCTTTTATGAGTATTTTTATTTAATGAAGGGACTGCCAACTGACAGAATGATATCTGGATTTGTGTTGGCCAGCCCCTACATTTATGGTGAAAGAAGAGCCCTGCAAGCACTTTGCGAGGATAAAAATTCACAAAAAGTGTTGATGTGGAAGGTGGAAATTGCACCTAATTTGTAGCCACATCCTGACACCTAAGGTCTAAGAAAGTATTTTTCCCGAATGAAATGTGGGTGGAGAGAAAATAAATATTTCTTTAGTTTGCTCTGAAAGCAACAGAGTGAATGCGAACTACGTATCACAATGGGGATGCTATTCCACATCTTAATACCCCTGGAGAAAAATGAATGTGTCCCATAACTGTTGTGACACTTTTGTGACAGCAGCTCCAAATTTGCACAAGATCTGGTTGTGTAATTTGTGTAAGAAACAAGGGTAATCTTTCCAGGCACCTGTGGAGCCAGACCATTTAACATCTTGAAGATTTTTGAGGAAATAAAATAGAATATAAGATTATAAAGTGGGAGGATATGTAAACTTTGGAAAAGGGGAACAGAAGGAGCATCACGAGCGGAACCAGTCATAATGCGAATAAAAGACTTCTGTTTTATGCTCACTTTGTCAATCTCAGTTGCATTTGCACTGCACCAGCCTTCAAGCCCATAAGTAATTTTCGGCTCAACAAAAGCATAGTAAAGATTTCGCAAGTATTTTTTTGGCAAGAAAGCTCGAGCTCTGGAAAAAGCATAAATAAGAGAGTTAAGTTGCCTCAACAATGTAGCTATGTGAGGCACCCAACACAATGTTTGATCAAATGTTATTCCCAATAATTTGTACTCAGAAATGCACCGATACAAAGTGTCTGCCAGAACCATATCAAGGTTATCCCCTAGAAGAGGTGCAAATTTTGGGCGAAATATGGAAAAATTCGTTTTTGAGAAGTTTATGGTAAAGAGGTTGAAGTCCATCCATGACTTCACTGTACCAATGTCCAATTCAACTTGCGCCATGAGTGCAGGAATGGTTGCACTGGCATATAAGAGAGTAACATCATCTGCGAAAGCATATATGTTACTACAAGTGGACAGGGCAAAAAGATCATTGAGATAGATTATAAAAAGCAATGGGCCAAGCACTGATCCCTGAGGAACACCCTTGGTAATTTTTCTAAAGCCCGAGGATGCATCATTGTATTGGACATACTGCATGCGATTGTTAAGGTAGCTTGCCAGCAACAACTGGGCATTGCCCCTGATCCCTAATAAGTGAAGTTTAGTTAAGAGCCGAGAGTGATTTATACAGTCAAAAGCCTTTGAAAGATCAAGGGAAACAGCCATGACAAATTTGCCTGTGTCTAAGCTGTCTGCGATATAGGCTGCTTTTCTGAGAATAAGATCTCCTGTGGAGTGGTGAGGTCGAAAACCAAACTGATTTTTGTGGAGAACCTTATGTGCATCCAAAAAACCTGTGATTCTGGCATGGATTACTTTTTCAATTACCTTGCTCACAGTAGGGAGTATTGCCACAGGTCTATAATTTTCATACTTATCCTTGTCTCCTTTTTTGTAGATGGGAATAATCTTTGAAAATTTATAACACGTGGGAAATTTGCCAGATAAGAAGATAATGTTAATCAAATGCACAATGTAATCAACAATAACTGCTATAACTACTTTCAGAATAATTGTGGACAGGTTGTCATCATAACAGCTCGTTGAATTTTTAAGATTTTTAACAATATCAAGAATTTCGGCTCTATCACAAGGCTTCAGAAAAATAGTAGATGCATTGAGGTTAATTTTTTCCATCCCCGCCATTCGGGGAGCAGCCGAACCTGCACTGTCATCAGGAGCAAACAGCTTGTTAAAATCATCACAGATGGAAACTCGATCAGTTACAAGCTCTTGCAACTGCTGATCAGCCAAGTTTACAGTTGCTTTCCGAAAGACTTCACAACAAGAACGAACTTTCTGTCCCTTATTCATGCCATCATTCAAAATTTTCCATATCTTTTTTTCATTTCCATCTGCTCGAGCCAGGGCAGTCTCATAGAATTGCCTTCTCAAGCGATTTAGTATGGAAGTCAGTTGATTCTTGCATGCGGAATACCGATTTTTAAGTTGGAGATCCAGTGGGTTTCTTTTAACAAGCCTGTAAAGTTTGTCTTTACATTTTATCTGTGATAGGACTTCAGGAGTGACCCAAGGTTTTTTGGACAATGTATAGCGCTTGTTTGAAGTCCTTATCGACTTTGCAATTTTGTCTGTCATAGCAAGATCAAAACTGGTTGCAAAATGGTCAGGGTCATCAATTTCAAAAAGATCATGGTACTGAAATTCATGGAAGTTTGCCCTAAGAAGGTTAAAATCTATTGTGGAATACCTGGATGATCGCCTGTTTGTTGGAGGACAATCAGAATCTAACTTTACTGCAAAGAAAGTTCCATAGTGGTCGGTGATGTCAGTCTCAAGAACACCACCGGCAGGGATTATGTCTTGAGATACAATGTTATCACTGACAAGGATGTGATCTATTATGGTGGCAGAAGAGGTCCCCGGAATGAAAGGGTTGAGAGCCACTCTTGTTGGATACTTAATTATATTTGAAACATTGTTTGCATCTAAGGCAGCCAAATAAGCACGATTTGCAGCATTTGGTACTGTGATATCTATGTTCATATCACCACATATGACACATGGATGGCCGTTGTCTGTGGAGTTTGAGAAAAGCTCAGACAACTCCTCACAAAAAGAGAATGACGGAGTTGATGGAGACCTATACAAAACTCCAACCTGCAGCACCAATTTTCTATGCCCAAGAGACAGATGCAAAAGAATGCTCAGGAAATCACATGTGTGCATTTGTGAATTTAAAAGCTTGTAGCTTAACTCCAAAATAGGGGTTAAGCTAAAAAAGAGTTGATTGATTGCACTACGCCAGCAGCCACCCTGGCAGCACCGTCTTTGGAATAATGCAATCCATCAACAGAAATGCTGGACTTCTGTGAGCTCCTCAAATCAAGGAAGTTCACGTTTACAAGATTTTGGCAATACAACAATAGGGAATCGTTCAACTTTGCAATCTTTTCTGACAGTTGGCGATTCCCTGGTCTAGGGGGGATAGAGCAGATGTTGATTGATCCTGACAGACCAGGGTATGCCAAACTTAAGGTGGCATTCAGATCCCCAATCAACCGGGTGAACGAAATGAATGTTTCTTCAACAGAATTATGCTGCACATCCACCTCCCTGATCACCAGGTTTATCAGGGCTCTCTGCCTTCCCGAGAGGGAGTCCAAACAATTTCTGAACAATAAATATGCTCCAGGTATTGTAAGACCACCTCTCCATCGAGAAAACCGAGAGCATCTGCCAACTGATGCAAAAGCAGGATACAAACGCCTCAAATTTGAGTTTCCAATGTTGATGACAACATCATCACTGGAAACTGGAGCAGATGAAACCTGATCACCGACATGTTTTGATCCAGCTCCGGGAGTGGATTTACCATGGCTCAAGGAGTCCATAGGCGATCCAGACCCAGTGTTGCTGTTGTTGATCAAATGACTCCAGCGATAACAATGCGAAGGAGGCTGTGTGTGTGCACAATCAGAGGGGCTCAAAGAATCAGATGCAGATGCCCGATTGTCAAAGCCGGAGAGAATATTTTTTTTTATTTCAAATTTCTTTCAAAATTCAATATTTCTTTCAAAATTTCAGATCCCCCTTTTTTGCTTCTTTTTTCTCTTTGTTTTTTTTCTCACTCTTTTTTCTCGTTTTTTTCCTCTTTCTTTTTTTTTTTTTTTTCTCTCATTCTTTTTCTCATTCTTTTTTCCTCTTTTTTATCCTTTATTTTTTGTTTTTTTTCCTTTTTCCTTCTTTTTTTTGCTTCTTTTCTTTTTTTACATACCACCTGCATCCCTATCTTCTTGGGAAGTTCTATTTTTACTAGGTACCTTGTTTTTTTTTTCCACTTTTGTGTTTTTTTTTTTGAGATTGTGATTGGGTATGATGCATGAGGAAATGAGTGTTAGAGTTTGCTCAAGGTTGGATCTTGCCTGGTTGTGTATGTGTGTGTGTCTGCTTGGGTGTCTGAAGTGATTGCTATATGACTAGGCCCCGTCCACATTCCGATGATCTCTTCGCGGTCCTTTCCCCTCCTTTTCCCTTTACCCCCTCCTTTCGATAATGCAGCCGACGGTCGCGTTCCCTTCCCATCCCTTCCCCTCCCTTCCCTGGTATATGATGAACCTCTGCTGTTCACAATTGATGATTGCCTTTATGGCATGAAAACCTGTAGAACAGAGTAAATCTGATACCGATACCGATACCGAATAGCTTCCAGTTTTGCAATTCTTAATTTCAATTCCTTGATCTCCTCCGACTGCCCACAAACCCTGCAACAAAAAGGCAAGTTTCCAGCATCAGAGAACGAACATGTAAGACCAGATGCTTCGAAAGAAACCCAATCCAGGCACTTATCGCAACAAATCCACTCAGGTGTTGGATTGGACTTCACTTTTCTGGTTTTGTTGTTCACTGTTGTGCGTCTTGGAATTCTGGATCTGGAGTTGGAAGGTGGAGAGGGGGATGGACCAGGATTAAGCTCTATTTCACCACAACAAATCAGGACAAAGCACGCACATGCAGCCAATTTCAGTGGAATCGCTTGAGAGGGAAGGTTTATAATAAACAACCTTCCCATTCACATA
Source organism: Sinentomon sp. SZTP_YWyxl (assembly GCA_030068105.1). NCBI lineage: Eukaryota > Metazoa > Arthropoda > Protura > Sinentomata > Sinentomidae > Sinentomon > Sinentomon sp. SZTP_YWyxl. The sequence goes on from JASGXE010008975.1 coordinate 8,552, forward strand.
CCTATCCATTCACAATCAACCTTCCCATACACCTTCCCAAACAACCTTCCCATAAACATACCTACCCATTCACAATCTCAAATGAAAAAATACAAAAAAGAGAATAAAAGTGAGACAAAAGGTGAAAGAAAAGGAAGAAGGTAGGGAAATGTTGAAACGAAGAATCTCAAATGAAAACATACAAAAAAGAGAATAAAAGTGAGACAAAAGGTGAAAGAAAAGGAAGAAGGTAGGGAAATATTGAAACGAAGTAACAAAGTCAACATGAAATTAGATAGAAGAAAAAGAAATAGGTAGGTAGGTAAATCATGAAATAATGATCGCAGTGATACGATGATGAGTTGGTACCCAAGTACCTTCGCCTCACTTAGTCACTTCCCCTTTCCGATGCACTACAATGGGGGAATGGTTCGCCTTGTGTCAGTCACGCGGCGAGAGCGCTGTCCGGCATATGCTCGGTTAGCTAGCGCAAGGAGTCACGGAAGCACCAGCGGCATTCGCCAGCAGTACGCACACTCCCTCTTCCCAGCTGCGTGAAGGAGGGTTGCACTGACCACGCAGTGGGGGGCCGCCATCATGGGCCGCCGACTCCGGGCAGGTTCCAGGCTTCGGTCTGGGCATGGGTCCCGGACCCGTTCCCACACCTCAATTTTATCAACCCCACGTAATACACCGGATCGGATCTGTTCGGCACAGGTAGGTACCACCTATAGGTATAGGTATAGGTATCAGACGCTGCATTGCGCAGGTTATTATGCCACAAGGCAATCGTCAATGGAAAACTGCAAAGTTCTCACATGTGACAGCAAATGTCATCATGTACCTGGGAAGGGGAAGGGAGGTAGGTAGGTAGGTAGGCACAAGATAGGAAGGCACACCTGTCTGGTACAAGATAGGAAGGAACCATGCCAGAACAGGACAGATGAGCAGTTGATTCGCAAGACATACTCAAAAGTTGCAAGATCGCGAACAAAAGTTGAAAGTTTGCAAAACGCAAACACTGCTTGCTCCTGCCAGGCCAGCCTCTGCCGAGATTCGAGTCGCGGACTCGCGTCAGAAATTCCTGTTTTCCCGCGAAAAATGTTTTTCGTTTGATTTTTCAATCGTTTCTCAAGCATCCGTCGTCTGCAAGGATTGATTGGATGCAACCACCAGATTTTCCAACCCAAAAAGTCGGATCTCAAGAAACTTTGGCACGAAGCTTTTGACCAATCAATCCATTAAAACCACACAGGTAAATTGTTTTCTGTTTTCTTGGGGAAAACTCCAACCCAGAAAAAAAATTTGGAAAAATTGTGAACAAATGAAGAAAGTTGCGGATTGGGAGGAATCCTCCGTTCAGTTGTGTCATCTTGCATTTCTTTCTTTCCTTTTTTGGCATGCAAATTTCTGCACAGGGTACAAAAATTTTTATAACTAAAAAAAACTTTTTTTTGCTTTTTTGTTTTGTCCATCAATATTGACCGATTCGTAGATATCTAAAAAATGCACGTCCACGTCTCACGGCACGCGGCATGAGTTGAAAATTTCTCCCAAACAAATCGCCAAAATTTCGACAAAATCGTCAGGTCGCAGTGGCGTATATAAGGGGGGGCGGAGGGGGCGGCCGCCCCCCCCCCCCCAAACACAACCTCCAGTGTGTAGATAAAATGCCTTCGATCAAAATGGGGGTTAAAAATGAAACATCAAAAATTTGATTTTTTCAATGCTGGGTTAACGCCAACTCCAAGTTGCCTGGCAAATTTTTAGCACAGAAGTACCTAAATGGCTAACATTTGCCTGTCGGAGTTAGCGTTTTACCCCGTATTGATATCTCCGCCGTTAAAAAATGAAGGCTTTCTAGTTTTCTACCCAATTCTTTTACGCCAGAGAAAAGGACTTTTGTTCGATGTGCAAATTGCAAAATTGGACTGTTAATTTCAATGTTTATTTTGACCAAAGCATTTTGACGAAACCCGAGCATTTTATTTTTCGACTTTATTCCAAGTTCTGGAGGTTTCACCTTTCAAGCGACGGAAAACGGGTTCAGCATGCATATGCTCACCAGTGGCTGTTGCAATAAAGGAGCCCAGGTACGGCAGGACACGCCCCTCTGGCTGAGGCCTCCTTTTGGTAGCCAAAAGTGACCAAAACTGGCAAAAAATGCATGCTAAAACTGCAAAATGTCTTTGCCTCTGGGGGACTCCGTCCCCCAGACCCCCTGCCAGGGGCTCTGCCCCTTGGAACCCCGCTGGGGCGCTGCCCCAGACCCCGGATACTGGGGGCTGCGGACCCCCTACGATCCCAGCCTTTGTGACTGCTGACCGCCCCCCCCCATCTGATCATGTTAGATACGCCGCACTGAGGTCGAGTCAACCAGAAAGTCGGGTGCGTCCCAAACTGAATACACGATTACATCGCTGACCTAAACCCTACCTCTGTTGGCTCTGTCTGCTGCCTGGTGTCAATCTACTGCCGACTGCGAGGTGTTTTTGAAAGCTTATTTCGAAATTCCAAACAAATCACAAGAGTTTCGAACGATCGGATGCGACCGACCGAAATCGTGATGACGCAATTTCGAACAGTTTCATGAACAAACATTTCCGAAGCGATTTCCGGCAGCCTGGGTGGCCGAAAAATTTGGCAGCAGCCTGTGTGGCCGAATGGTCTTGCGGAGGTCACAGTGGTGGTGATTCGAATCCTGCGGAAAAAAATTAGGATTTTTTTTTTAAATACCGAAATGGATTTTACACCAGTGGCAGTTGGTTGACACCACACGCGTTGGTTGACACCATGGTGTCATAATATGGTTTTAATTTCGATAAGCACTTGATTGGTCGAAATTCTGGCGATTTGTTTGGAATTAAGAAATTCGCTTTTTGAAAAGGACTTCGGTGTTAAGCATTTTCAACATTTCCCCAAAATAACATATATGTGACCATGCATATGATGACTGATATAGCACGCGAGTGCACATTACAGAGCTCTCACAAATCTGTTACAACGATCATGAGAAATCATCAAATGGCGACGAAGATCAACTGCAGCAGCGCGATTGGCGAATTTCTCAATTCCAAATAAATCGCCGGAGCATCGACCAACAGGTATGAATATGACAACCACGAATATGACAATCTCCCAATCTCAACTACCTCCCCTGCTGGCGTCGAAAACGTACTTCGGTATTTTTTTTTTCAAAGCGTTTTTCCAAAATAATTTTACACATGATTCGAACCCACCAACCCCGACACTCATTTTCGCACCACGGACATTTTCATTGCGTCGTTCAATGCCGGACGCATCTGAACGGTCTAAATTCTGGCGATTTGTTTGGAATGGGGAAATTTTCGCACAACCATGCATGCATTGGAATACTGAATACACCAGCACTGTGGCAACTTGGAAATGGTCTGCAATTAAATTAGCAATCTTCATTCTCCCCATTTGCCAGACCTTGAAAATATAATATAACACACATCAGGACTTTTAATTTTAGACCGCCCTCGTACAACAGTTTTTACGTCGGTCAAAACAGATGGCTTGGATAAGAGTTGGCAAACCAATTAATTTGCGAATGATTGTCGTGACGTTTGTAAACGACAGATTGTTGCGTTTTATGCCCGAAAAAAAAACAGTTTCCTTTACCACTATCAGCGCAATGAGAATTCAGCATATGCTTCAACATCATTGCATAGAAGTGCGAAGAAATGGAGATAAGCCAAGTCATAAAAGTGTCTTCAAAGTCTGTTTTTGAGATGTCACTTTCGAAATCCGCATCGCAAAATCACGTATTACTTTCCATTTTCTAAACATTTTGTTTCGTGGGAAGGATAAAAAAGATATGTGCCTAATCCATGTTTTGAACCTGAACAGCGAAATCTGTCACAGTCGCCAGACCTACTAATCCCTTCTAGACGACTTTTCGAGTGTGATAAGCAACGATGTTCGACATAACATGCGAGTGAACTGCAAACATTTTGAAACCGGTATAATCAGCTGTTCCGGTGCGGTGTCCAGTTTTGTCCGGTTGTGAGATTCGATCAAACTTATTCGCATCGACACCACAGGAGCATGTTGCAGAGTTCAAAATATTTGCAGTTGACGTCTCTGCGACGATTCCGTTGCCAAAGTCTCGCCGCCGTGACGTCACATAGTGAGATGACCAGAACCAACAGGGTGTCTTGTGAAAGTTAAAACAATTTTAGTGAAACCGTGCTTCAAAAATGAAACTCTGGATTGGTGACGAAAAATTGGGGGAGTGCGGGGGGCAACGCCCCCAGAGAAAAAAGATGTGCACCCAAACATTCAAATTTCATCTCTTACAAAAATGAAATTTTGACTAGCGCCCACTGGTACATGGTTTTGCAGTTTGACATCTGCTCTGAGACAAATACTGCCGCAAATGAAATGGCGACAGGAAGGCACAAACACATGCTCAATGCAGGGAAAAAACTTATCCACGAGTGCACAACGTCAATTGCGTGAGAAAATTCAGAAAAAAAAACAATCATCAATGCAACAAACTGATCAATAGTACGAAACGAAAGGTCATGGGTTTTTTTATCCAGTCTGGATAAAAAACCCATGACCTTTCGTTTCGTACTATTGATCAGTTTGTTGCATTTGATGATGGTTTTTTTTTTCTGAATTTTTCTCACGCAATTGACGTTTGTGCACTCGTGGATAAGTTTTCTTTTCCCTGCATTGAGCATGTGTTTGTGCCTTCCTGTCGCCATTTCATTTGCGGCAGTATTTGTCTTTAACAATAAAACTAATAATAATAAGCAAAAAAATACCAACTACGAGTACGCTGCAGGAACATTGCTTTAGTGTCGAAAAACAAAATTGAAAACAATTTTCTTTCCTCTGAACCTGACCTGACCCTGTTCCCTCTCGGGAAAATGCTCTCTGGGGGCCCCGACTTACCATTTAAAGTTTTGGCAGGGTTTGTAAACTGGCGGCCCGGCCGCCAGTTTACAAACCCTGCCAAAACTTGCGGCCCTCAGGGAAGCGATGAAATTGACTTGGGTTCCCAAGTCTTGAAATTGAACGAGAGAGAGAAACGCTTGGGGGCCACAAAACCATTTCATAATGGCAGGTGTCGTACTGAAGTCAACAACAACTCGTGGCGTGGCGGTGGACAATATGCTAAATGGATTTTCGAGAACTGTTGGAGGCAACAAAACAGCGGGTCACCGCTCTCCAGTGACACACAGAGAGATGTCCATTTCACTTCCTGAATCGAGTAAAACTTTGGTACCAATCATCGGGAAGGTACATTTGGTGAAACCTACTTCCGGGAGGAAAAAATGCAAAATTTAAAATCATATACAGGATGTAGGTAAATTTCACAGAAAAAAAAACGAGGCAAGAAACGACCATTCAACAAACATGGCGTAAGAGCGAAAAAGGCTCATGTCAAAAATGAACAATCAACACAGAATGATGAGAACTTGAGCAGTGAAGTTGACCTCGAAAGAGCAGGGCAAGAGGATTTCTAATGAAATTGGAGTCCGTGGGAAGGGTATTGCACTCCCGAAGGGTTTTCGGGGAAAAAGATTGAAAGTAAGCTTATAACTTTATCGTCGGAACCAAAAAGTTGTTGGCATGAGAGCGGCGATAACAGTTTTTGACAACTATGTTGGTGTCCGCCTCATGCTTGTTGCCAACCTGATGCTTCATATCCATTGGCGCAGATCCTGGGGGGGACGGGGGGGGGACACGTCCCCCCAATATTTTAAAGTCATGAATTGTCCCACCCAATATTTCAGTCATGAATTTTCTCCGTCAAGGATGGAAATTTGACTCGTTTGATATCCTGCCGCAGAAATGCTCCAAAGATCAGTTTCCTGATTCACTGAAATTTTTGGTAAAAAGTTCATAATGTTTTCCCTATCTGTCACGTGTGGTCCACAATTAGAAGCTATCACTGTCATGCCAATGCGCAATTGCCTCAACCGCACTTTGTTTGTGGCCAGCCAAAAGGTGCTTTAGAAGAGGAGCCGAGTTGTATCAGCAGTTGGTTTTTCTTGGTGAAGGCAGGATTTGCGCCTAGAGGAGACCGAGATCATTCACGTTTGTATTCCTGATGGCATCTGTCACCCCTGCATTTTTACGATCAAGCAAGCCTTGTGTTGATGTGCACGTCCGTGAACGGAATTTTTCATTCTGTCAACGAATCTACACACAGCGCACCAGCCTGACACGTAATCCTTCCACTGTCAACCTTGTTCGTTGTCTTGACAAACATGGAAAATCACATCCTCATAATTTTTTCCCCAAAGAAGAATGTAGCACAATGATTCGACCACTCCACAATTGGGAAAAAATGCATTTTGTGCTGGTAGAATTTCTCATGGGTACTTTAGGCTCAAACTAAAAACAAGGCCTTTTATTTTTATGTCCTTCCCCAAACGTGCAAGTGGGATGTGCGTTGTTTTGAGATATGAATCTTTTACAACCAACAGAATGTATATCGGTACATTTATTTGTGTATTTTTATTTCATTCGACTGGCCGCAGTTTCCGCGTTTTCAATAATTGCTCGTGGGTATTTTTGTTTGTGGAGTTTTGTCGCCATCGCCAAACCGCACTTGTATGTGTACACAATGATTTATGAAATAAAGGAGGAATTCACTCAAGGGTGGTGAAACTCCTGAATCGCGCACGAATAAGAAATTTTTTTTACTTTAGTCAAGGACAGGAATTAAGGAGGATTTTCCCTTCCAGAAAAATGACTTTTTTGACAAGAGTTTTGCAGAAAATCCACAATTTTTCATCAAAAATGGACCTGAAATTTCAAAATTTCTTCAACTTCTGGGGGACTCCGTCCCCCAGACCCCCTGCCAGGGGCTCTGCCCCTTGGAACCCCGCTGGGGCGCTGCCCCAGACCCCGGACACTGCTGGGGGCTTCGCCCCCCAGACCCCCTTCCTAAATGTATTCCCACACCGTCCCCCCAATATTCAACCCAGATCTGCGCCCTTGTTCATATCAGCCTGTTAGCCAAGGCCTGGAAAACGTCTCCGAAGTTCGCGTTTCCACACGTAGCTTCTGGTTGTAAAACTCAACCCAGATTCGAACATTTTGGAGTTGCATCATATGCGGTCTCGTTTCAAGATCGGGTTTTGATCGGAATCCTCGACACGACACTGAACGGTTCATCCCCAAATCGTCTACCCAATTCGTCCAAAACCCAATTCGTCTAAAATCACCTTTTCCCTGAGTCATCCATCTGCCCCGATTCCTATAAACCAAAGCAAACTATGCAGAAGGGGAACGAAGCTTTTTGCTTCGCTAAACTGAACTTTCCCTCTATGCAAACCAAGCCTAACCTGACCTACCTTAACTCAAAACCTAAGTGACCTAACCCAATCTAACCTAACCTAACGTCTGGTTCAATTCCGATAAACCAGGCCCATATCGAGCAAGTCCGCTCAATTGGAAATTTCAAAAAATCCTGCCCAGCGCAATTCAAAAAATGATGCCCGTCGCAATTCGTCTGAAATTTATTTCTGACGAATCGGGTCTTAGACGAATTGGGGTGACACGCACTGAACAACGACGGTTGCGGAGATATGGGTTCACTGCTCAGTACTCAGTCGAAAACGTGAACGCATTCGCCAAGAGCCAAACGATAACTGTAAATTCGCACTTCCAGAATTTTCCCGCCGTTCGCATCTAATAAGCAAGCAACCCGCGCCAAATAATTGAAAATGAAAGGAATGTTATTGATTTCTCTGTCACTTTGCGAGCAGTTAACAGCCAACAGCGGCTCTTCACTCTTCAGCCGTGGACGCAAACCGCCAGCCCGAATCTGGCACCCAACTCGACGGAAGAACTGTTCCAGGCCTAGGCTCAAGTGAAGCAAAGGAGACTGGAGACGTCCTGTTTCTTCTCCTGCGGTCCTGGCTGTTTAGCCTGCGCGTCCCTTGCCTGGTACGACATCAGGAAAGGAGAGACGCACCGACCGAAAGACCGCCTTTCTCATGCACTCGGTGCGGAAGGCCTGGCTAGGCTTTCAACTGGTTCGGTGGGAGAGCGAATCGGCAAAATAGCCGAAACACTGGGTTGAGGGGTGGCGAAGAAAGATGAAACTTGTGCGCAAGACGGAATGGCCGTTTCTTTAGCCTGGATGTATACTGGGGCAGCTGGAAATCCTGACGTACTCTCGATTTCAAACATTTTCATTTTTCAGAGGATTACAAATCCGCA
>JASGXE010008976.1:0-16971 GCA_030068105.1 Sinentomon sp. SZTP_YWyxl
GATCCAGTGCTGCAAACATTACACTATATGGGAACCAAACGTGAGTTAATTTGGGATTTTTGTGTGAGGCCGGATTCAATAACCATCGCCTTTTGTTGCTGAGACATTAACCTGCTAAGGGTCTCATGAGTTTTTCCCGAGGGATAATTTTCATTTGGGGTGAACAGAGTAACTGAGCACTTTGGAAGAAAGTTGTCATTTATTCAGAGTTTCGAGTTAACGTCTCGACATTCATCCAGTGTCAATTTTGAAATGCAATCAGATCCCAGAGAAGGGGTATTATCGTTGGTGGTCCTGAAATTATGGGACGATTTCTCAAGTGTGCTAGATATAAGCCTTGTAAAAGGGAGTTCAATTTCAGTGGTCCTGAAATAAGAGGACAAGTGTTACAGCAGTTAGAAAATATCAGTGGTCCTGAAATATGAGGACAGGTATCGTTTCAAGTGAATCACCCCGGATCCAAGGGATTGTGAGATATTGTCAGGGACCCAGAGCAAGAATTCATATGGTCGGCACATGCGCCTTGAGTATTTAAAATTGGTACAAATGAGCCTGAAATAAGAGGCTATAAGTGCTCATTGGATTTGACGTGGTCACTTGACAGAAAAGTCAAGTGGAGTGCTATAGTTTCACCCAAGAATCAGTTTCCCCGGAAACTAAAAACAACTTGAAGAGAGGTTCCCCCAATTCTACAATCTCAATATCTGAAGATCCCCAAGGAAGAGCAAATTCCTCCCCACTAACAATAGTCATAAGTGAAGCCATTTGTGCGATAAAGTAGCCCAATTGCCATTAGATAATATCTTACCGCAATCAACATCTTCGCCACGCAATACCACAGCTCTAGTGAAATGGGTATAGTGGATTTTGGAGCACTTCTTGCGGTTCAGAAGATGTTCATAAACGAAGCTATTTGTGCGTTAAAGTAGCTCAATAGAAACACAATCTTAACCAATCATCAACAACCTCGCCACTTCTATATCATTGACTGCAGTGAAGTTGACAGTGTTTATACCTTGGGACACTTTTGGCCCAATCAATAAATTCACCACAGCTTTATTACAACCGCCGCTGTACAGTGATGTGGGCAGTGGATATAATTTGAGCTTCAGGGGTTGGCCGCACAAGACCCACTGGTGCGCGAAAGTCTGGCGCAATGAACAACTTCGCCAGCCTTATCATCGCCAAGGTGAAGTTTAAGCAATGATACTTTGGGGTAATTTTTGGGGCAAAAACGATTGATCAGAAACTATTTGTACGAAGAACAATAAAGCAGAACAATAAAACCCATTAAATAACTTCGCCAGAACTCTCATTATCACCGCACTAATCAAATGGGCATTAGATATCTTAGAGTTTTATTTGGATTGAGGGGGTGATCAGTGGTTGGAAACGAAGTTATTTGTGTGATAACGTGAGCCAGTAGATAAGCTATATCTCAATGAACATATTCGCTTGCCCTGTTATCTTTTCCACAGCTGCTGTGAAGTGGGCAGTGGAACTTTGGGGAAGTATTTGGTTTTTTTGTTGATTTGTCCCAGCCGAAGCTGGGAACCAGGGTTGGTCGATCGCATATCGCGTGGCCCTGGAGGTAGGGGGAAACTCCGGTCCTTTCGGACCAGATAAAAAACCCCTCCTTGCAGCCCCAGATAGAAGCTGCTTGTGCAAAAAAGCGAAGATTCGGAAGAGAACCCTTCAAGGGACCCTCTTTTACCAAATTATTCGCGAAGCTCTGCCACCAAGCTTCTCTCTGCTGCCACCAGAAAATGCTTTCTGCCACTGGAGTTAGGGGAATTGTCAGACACGATGCTACTTGTGCGCGAAAGTAGCTCAATAGATATGCTATCTTAGGTAATGAACAACTTCTCTTTCCGTATTATTTCCACTGCCGCAGTGAAGTAAACAGTTGACATTTGGGGAACTTTTTTGGGTTAAGGGATAAATCAGAAGCGAAGTCATTGTGCGATTAAGTAGGCCACTCTCTAGGCCTATAATAAGTTCGCCAGCCTTATCATTCCCACCTAATATAATGAAATAGAAAATTGTACCTATGGGGTTCTTTCTGGGGTTACGGGGATTGTCAGAAATGAAGCTATTTGTGCGTTAAAGTATTCCAATAAATACACTCTTTCAGTTCTTCGCGGAGTGCAAAAGCAGGATTTTTGTTAACCCATGCAGGGTTGCGCAGCTTCATTTATGTATGCTTTTGGACTTCTCCATATTTGCATGTTGTGATACATCTTTCTCTTGGATTTGGCGACAAGGCCGACGGGCTTTTCTTGTGTATCGCCACTGACACACACCGTCAAAATTTTCTGCCTTATTTTGAGTCCAACACGTGTCACACCACACGCTCTACACGTGTCAATGAAATATATGCCAATGAAACACATGTCACGCCATGGATTAAACACATTAGAAATTGAAGCGAATATGGTCATCTTTGAAAAACTTGAAACTTCTGTTCAAAATGACTAGAAGGCACATCTTGTCAAGTTTCATGAAAGAAATAGTTTAATAATTTGAAAGAATCTGTGGTACATGATAACCCCTAATATTTTAACCACAATATGATCAGAAGATCGAAAAGAATGATGATAGGCACGAGAAGAGACATGAAAATGAAAACGACGAGACTCCAGATTATAACTGCCAGAATAAACGGAAACCCGGTTAACACCAGGCCAGGAAATATCGACAAAAGGAATATCCCAACTATCCAGATAACAAATGCAACCGTAATTACCAAAACAAGGGTTATAGATAACTTTATGAATCCGATCGGAGTTGAAAATGGTCCGAGACGTTTTGCAAAACTGTTGCGGTGGATTGCGTCCTGTGGCAGAGTATCGGCATCCCGCAGATGCATCTGTGTGGCATTGCACTCATAATCATGACATGGCCCATCAACTGATTGATCAGGCCGCCTTCCTTCGAACTGCGAATGGGCGGAGATCACCTGAAAAATGAACAAGTAAATCACGATACACTATGACCAGGCTATCACATTAACTTTCGAAGTTGTGGGCAAAATCACCTGCTCATCGTTCTTACAGTCTGAATACACGAATTTCCGTCCATCAGGGTAATGGGAAAGTCCAATTTTTCGCTGAAATCTGCGCTTATGCTGAAATATCTGTGGATTGGTGGGCCGGCAACAGGTTGTTCGGACGGTGGAGACCTGCTTTATTTATCTGGCCAGGTTATAGTATTTACGAAGCATCGCACATTGTATCAGGCAGCCTTGATAGCCAATGCATGTGTGTTCGCTTTCAGAACCCGGACTTAATTTTTTTTTAATTTTCGGATTGTCAGATGTTCTCCTTAATGATTTGGCGCTTTTTGCGGAGCTCGTAACCATGTTGACCATTGAGGGAGAGAATTGAGCACAATGTTTTCATTTCTATAGGGAAGCTTGAACAGCTTCTTGCGCCGGACATTCTTATCGTACTGAGCCAGGCGCAACTTGAGACGGCTGAGGTTGCGAGAATGGCTCAGTACTCCATTGGAAACCATGATCTGCCCGCGGTTCAAGGGAGAGCAGTGGAATAGCCGCAAATGGTTTCCGTATCTATCTGCCTGTGGTCTCTTGATTTTAAGGATTGCTCAGAATCAAAGACAACTGAAACTCTCCTGCGAAGAATAATTAATGATCGCAATCGCTGAAACGAGTCATAAACATCATCTTTATTATGTTGTGTTAGAACAAACATGTTAGATACAAGTCAAAGGGCGGCTCCTTACATGCCCAACATCAGAAAATCTGACTGATGTCGGCGTCAGAAAAAAAAATTAAGAGAATCCACTTCATTCAGAAAAAAAAATTAAGAGAATCCACTTCATTCGAGTTTTCATTCTTCATTATGAACACCTCTTCCTTCCCCAACTCTCAGCGAGATTGATGCGTTCGGTAGTTTTTTTGCAACAGCGTTACGAATATAACTTCTCAGCTTAAATTCTACGAGTAGGCCTATATTGACGATGCATGCCTGGTGAGACCCAAAGCAGGTTGATATCAGTGCATTGAATGTGGTGAGATGTTGTGATAAAAATGGACATTGCTTCGATCTGCGCTGTAGATCGAAGCGATGTTTGTGATCACTCTAATCGCTGTGATAGAAAAATCTACGAGGATATATCCACAGTCCAAGGCAAAGGGCGTCTTCTTGACATTCCCAATAGAAGAAAATCTGATTGATGTTTACGCCAGAAATTTCTGCGGCGAACGCTGAAGTAAATCTATACTTTATTCGAGATTTTATTCTTCATTACGAATCCCTACTCCTTATTTCACTCCGAGCGAGGCTCGTTCAGTTTTTAAGCAACTGCGTCATAACTTTTCATCTTGAATTCTATATACTGATGATGAATGGTAAAATTCAAAATCGAGCACAAGTCCGAGCAAACGTTTACCTATGACCCAAACAGGTTGATATCTCGCGAATCCTGATTCTGGGGCGTCTGTGATCTATGCATCTATGCATCTATGATCTATGCACTGGCCTGCAACATTTCCAACTCAACCAACCTGAGGTGACCACCTCGGTTGGTGAAAAGAAATATAGGGTAGTGCATGGTTTTTGAACGCAATGAAATTCGACAATTCCGGCTGAAAGTTCGATAATTCTGGCTTAAGGTACTGCCAGAACTTGCTATGAATGAAGGTTTTCCACAAAGCGCACAAACGTGTGTAAACATCCATCGGAAGGCAGGAATGCTGAAGAATGAGAGTCACACGAACAAAAAATTTCATTAATCAAAAAAGTTAATTCGAAACAATTTTTACCAACTTTGCAATAATAATCATGAAATAGAACTTAATCATGCAATAGAACTTCAATAGAACTTACGGACACAGAACATAACACAACCGCCAGAAATGAAACCGCGAATTTCATTGTTGCGAAGGTATGTTCTTTGGCTTCGGAGCCCAGATTTTTACGGACGCAAGTAAGCAACGGGTAGAGCAACTTGCCGGAATAAATTTTGCTCCCAAGTGGAACCACATAAAGCCAACGGCGGTAAAAAAAATATGTTCGACGCGCGCAATGACTGCGCAAGTGTGTTTTTCATAAATCTTGTTCGCAGCTGGTGCTAATTTTTCAATGTCGAAAACAGAGGCGAAACAGACCTACGGTACATGCAAGTTTAAGCCTTTTCCATCATGTATTCTATGGGCAGAATTACTTTTCCAACACATGTGTATTCCTTTCTAGGCATTTCTCTCGATTTTCCCCTCATTTTCTCTTTGGGCATAGTAAAAATAATTTTGTCACATGGCATTGGCATAAATAATTTTGTCAGGTTGAAACATAACTTGTAACGGTGAGGTTGCAATTTGGGAAAATAAACGGGGACGTCAATTTCTTCAGTCAATTTTTTTGGCTGAAATATCAACAATCGCATTTTGCATAAATGTTAATCAAAGCTGTATGATACCGAATTAAACATTCTCAACTGATCAGGCGCATACAGCTGATCAGTTAACCTGCGCGTATTTGCTTCCAACTTGACGTCCTCGTATAAACTGAGGGCTGCGTGCAACGAGATACAAAACTAGAGGGCTCGTCGCCGGTCTGCCACTGCAGAATCAGCTGAAGCGAATTCAAGCAGCGGCCGCCATCTTTGAAGGTGGATCGTCGGAGAAATTTTAAACGGTGTGTGGGAGAATGAGCTCGATCGCAAGTTACCCACGAAATGTCAAATATCTTTTGTCTTTTGGATTTTGATGCCACAAAGCTTTTGTGCCACAAAGCTGAATAATAAGCGATTCCAAATATGTAAATGATCCCAAAACTTTCCACTGGAAAATTCCAGAAATTCCATATTTTGTGAGTGTTGAAATTAAGATCTGGTTGAATTTCGAGTCTCTCGCACATATTTTCAATGATTGTGCGATTTTTTCCGTTGTAACATGGTTTCGACCTGTGGAAGAGTTGCAGAGGAAGCTTTCAGCTTTCCAAAAACACCATAATTTCAACACTTTCACAAAACATGGAATTTCTGGATATTTCCAGTGGAATGTTTTGGGATCATTACCTATACATATTTGAAATCGCTTATTTTTAAGCTTTGTGGCACAACAAGCTTCATCAAAATCCGTCATCTGGTTCAAAAGATATTCACACAACTTGTGTCCGAAAATAAACGAAGAGAAAGGCAGAAAAATCGAAGTCCACAAACGCGAATCCGCACTTTCAAAGATGGCGGCCTTTTCTCCAAATCGCTTCACATTTCGAACCCGCCATCATTCTATGGACTTTAGTTCGTTGGCTGCGTGTAACATTGGCAACCATGAGACCATCACGCTTTCCTTCCACAGTGACGTCACTCAGCAGATAAATGCAGGCAAGCGAAAAAAATGAATAAGGCCGCAGTCTGTTTGTCCATCTCGGTATTTTTTTTTTAGCTCTTAATGGGAATGGTACTTTCGCCGCCACCACAAGAGTTTTGTCTGTCCAAAACATGCATCAGTAGTTTTTACACCTGGATTTTGTGCCCAATGGTCGGACCAGGGACCTTATTAAATTGGCTCACTTAAAATCCCGTGAACTTAAGGGATTAGTCCACCTTATTTTTTAAGTTTCAGGCCAGGTTAAGATCTTTTTAAGTCTTATCAAATTCGTCGCACTTAAATTCCGTGAACTTAACCTCCACTTCTTAGAATCTTCAATTCGAGATTAAGTCGGCCGCCGTGGTGATACCATATATGGTCATAAAATTCAGTTTTCAGAAATAATTATATCTCGACACTCCCTGCGAGTTGGAAGCTGTAAATGGTCTCAAAAGAATCAAAAATTCGGCGCAAGTCATTTTATAGAAGGGTCATTTTCGCTAGGATGACTCCTTCACTCTTAAAAATGGCAAAGAAAAATCTCTGTTGAGGCTGCAGCAAGCAAAACCGGGATGCCTCTGACAACAAAGCTGAAAGTCGGGTTCCCCCGAAAATCACAAAGCCGCGGGATATTGTCCCACGACGCCAATGTCACTCCGCCTTTTCACTGTCACTATGTCTCGCTCCAGGTCGTATAAATAAGATATAAGAGATGGTCGTGCAAGATATCGCGGTCCGTGCTCGGCTCTTTTTCCCGCGACCACTGCGCGTGACGTCATTTGCGGAAGAATTGAAGAAGTGGGCAGCAGAATAATTGCAGCTTTTGAATGGATGAACAGCACAAACGCGCAATCCTGGCAAAGGTCAAAAGGTGTTGATTGAAGTTTGTGCCTGGTTCGCATGTCCATATGTTTTCAAAGCCATTAGCTATTCTCAATGCTGATCCCAAAAAATTGATTTCTGGCTATTGAACGATGCGGGAAAAAATTATCTACGAATGAAATAAAGTTGTTTTGTGATATTACCAACTATTGCACGATTTCTGAGTTTCCCATCTTGCCAGATACCCTGTGATTCCTGTGAAGTACGAGGACACCAAAATACAGAATGTTAACAGTTCGTAGGAAACCACAAACAACACCAAGGGCAATGCGCGGGAACAGGGAAAAGTCGCCTTTCTATGACCCAAAAGGGACAAAAAAGTTGTTGAAAACACTGACAATGAAATAGATGCATTTGTGAACGCAGTGTAATAGTTCCTTTTCTTTTTTCTTTCTTGCATATTTCATCCTCATAGCCTACCGCCCGCTGTGGGAATCTCTTTGCCACCAATTGAAACCCACTGGCCTTCGCGAGAACGTTCAAAGTGAAGCCGGGGGTCTGACGAGAAACAGAAGTGGGACCAAGTCCACAACAAAGACTTTCTGAACATCGACAATTGTTTTAGTGCAAGTTGTATAATCCATTCAAATTTACTCTGGAGCCTAGCGAGTGGCTCATTTTTCAGTTGCTTTCGTCTGGATATTAGCCTAGCGAGCGGCTCATTTTTCAGTTGCTTTCGTCTAGATTTTTGCCCAGCGAGCGGCACATTTTTCAGATGCTTTCGTCTGGATAAATGTACTTTTTTGTAATAGCCAAGCGAGCGGTTCATTTTCCGTTGCTTTCGTCTGGATATTATAGCCTGGTAAGCGGCTCATTTTCCGTTGCTTTCGTCTGGATATAATAGCGAAGCGAGCGGCTCATTTTTCCGTTGCTTTTGTCTGGATATTAGCCTAACGAGCGGCTCATTTTTCAGTTGCTTTCGTCTGGATATAATAGCCAAGCGAGCGGCTCATTTTTCAGTTGCTTTCGTCTGGATATAATAGCGAAGCGAGCGGCTCGTTTGACGTCACTAGCAGAGCCGACTCAAAATCGAACGAAAACCGATTATCTTTCACCCCATGGTCTCGCCCCCTCTGTCGGTGTCCCGGCATTTTTTCTTTTTTCGCAATATTGTCAGATACTGGTCAGACCCATATGAAGATGGCTTTTTCAAAAATCCATGAATGCCATTTTCCTGATGAATGCTCATTTTGCTTGAGATGCGTTCTGGCCCTTCTACGCTGTGCCAATTGTGGCGAAAGAAGAACCGGGTATTATATTAAGAAACGGGTGGAACCACTACCCGGTGATGGCTTTCACCGGGTACATTTTACACACAAGTGATCTCTCCACCGAAAATCACTTTGACCGCATATTTAGCTTTGGATTTATAAACAGGCTGAGTGCGAATGCTATGCGATTCTCCTTTTTATTTTAATAATAATTGTACTCGGCCTCAGCAGGAGAATGATGAATGTTGCAACAGAAAGCATTACCTTTATTTGGAACGCAATTGATTGGCGGAAAACATTTAAAAACATCTTAAAAACGCAATAAATTCGCCAAAATAAAAAAATCAAGAAACAAGTTTAAATTTTCCCTGTAATAAATCCAAATTAAAGCACCAAAATAATCCCAGAATGTGCCAAGACGGGAAAATTTGGGAGGTTAGGGGTGCCCTTCTGCGGCCTTAACCTCCACTAAACTTTTGCATTGGCACAGATGGGTGATCTGTCAAACTGAACTTAACTTTTCAGTGGGGGTTCAGTGCACGGGAAAGTTAAGTGCGGCAATTTGGTAGCAGCCAGTGAACTTAACCTTCACTAAGTTGGGTTTTAGTTCACGGCGATCACTAAGTGAGCCAATTTAATAACGTCCCATGTCCTGCAGAAGTGTTGATGCTTTCAGATAGCGCAGTGGTTGTGCAAAGCACACCGTTTTGTGCACAATGCCCTTCTGATTCAAATTAGAAACGATTTAAATTTAGCACAGACAATGAATGTGCATTTATATCTATCACTGCCTCGGCGAAGTCCCATTGCGTCAGAAAAACTGAAGAAGAACTCATTATTACGGATTCATAAAACACATCACCACAGTATTAACTGATTCCAACACTTCCTTTTTCCTTCACGAACGCGACTTCCACAATTGCAGAAGTTACTGTTTTTTGGAGTTGACTTTTTTGGGCTTCCCTGTACATATATGTACGGGCCATTCAGAAAGCCGGGCCACAGGAGAGGTTTTCAGACTTTTGAAAGCACTGGGCAGTGTAATTCCCCATTTCATGTGCGCCGCAAAACACATTACACGAAGGAATGCATTTAACGGCGCTTACTAGATGGGGAATAACATTGCCCCGTGCTAAAAAGTCTGACAAAAATCTCACATGGCCCGAGTATTTGGAATGGCAGTGTATGTTATGTCGCCGGGGGTTGAGAATAATTGTTCTCCGATCATTTTGTTTTGTCTCATAAAAATAGCAACTTGATTTCTACTGTAACTTTCTTATTCTCCGTTTTTCTCTGCCTGCTGAACCTCCATTCCTTGGTCATCCATGCAGGAGCGCAGACTCAAAAGCTTTCTCGGAAAATGTCACCCATTCCTTAAGTTTTCCTTGCCCATACAACACTTATCAAACCAACCCAACGGGGGACAGACAATGGCCTCTTGTTCAATTTCCCCATATCAGATCTAATATTTGTAGTTACTAATTAAGTAGTTTTCTTTGCTGCCACAATGTGTCTGTCCTTCTTCTGACTGAGACATGGCTGCCGAGTGATATTCATGATTCTGAGATTTTGCCCCGTCAGTACTCAATTTTCCGAAAGGATAAGGGGTGCAATAAGCGTGGGAGTGATGTTCTCATTGCAGTTAGGGATGATTTATCGAGCTTGCATCTGTCAAATCCCTTGAGAATTCATGATCCTGAGCATCCTGCTCATTCCGAAATTGTTTGGTGTTCAATTGAATTATGCAGTAGATTGTCACTTTTACTTGCGTGTGTGTATATTCCACCAAATTTAGATGCAAATTCTTGTGTTTTTGATTAAATTTATGACTCTATTTCAATTCACAGCGCTTCACATCAAAAACTCCTTATCTCCTTATCCCAAACTATGCCTCTGTTAACTGGAATGCACTAAACGCATGGCTCCAGACTAACCCCTTCTTTTCTGCGCAAAGCATTAAAAATCGATCCGTTAGTGATGTGTGGTCCACAATTAAGGGTACTCTGCTGGGCTGTCTGCAGGCCATCCCCGTATCGAGGAAAAAAACGGTGCCTAAATTTCCCTGGGTGAATAAAAATTGACTGCTTTACTACGCAAGAAAAGAAAGGTTCATGCCAAAGCGAAAAAGAGTGGACGTCCGTGTGATCGTGCTGCATATGCTGACATAAAAGAACAGTGTTCGTCGCTAAATTCCACGCTTTTTGACATGTTTATCACTCATTCTATTGATACAAAACATTCAAGAAAATTTTGGAAATACCCGAAAAACCTCAGAACGGCAGAGTCTTCAACCAATTGTTTGTCCCACTAGTGGAGATGTTCGCAGTACTCCGCTTGATAAAGCCACTGTATTGAATAGTTACTTTTGCAGCGTATTTTGTTCCGATAACATGATGTCTGATAACCTTGAACTGACAAACTCGAATTCCCTATCTTTTGACGTTGTTCCAGTGATTAATGTTTCAACTCGGGGTGTTTTCAAACTTTTGAGTGGAATCCAAGCGAAAAACCCCCAGGACCCGATTAGATCCCTGGTTGGTTCCTGAAAGAGCTCGCTCCATCCTTAGCACCCGGCCTGGCTGCCTTGTTCAATTTGATTCCTTCGAAAGGAATTGTACCTGATGACTGGAAACTTGCAACTATCACCCCCATATCCAAGAAAGGTGGTTTTTTGAATAAGCCTGACGGATATCGGCCCATATCGCTCACCTGCATTTTTGTTCCAAACGCTTTGAAAAGGTCATTTGCTGTTGCATCGATTCACTTCTTGAAAGATCTAATTTTTTCCACCCAAATCAGTTTGGCTTTCGCGCCAAAAGGTCATGTGAGGGTCAGTTGGTGCTTTTTGTTGACGATATTGCCAGATCACTTGATATAAATGTTCCCGTTCATGCAATATTTCTCGACATGACCAAAGCTTTCGATCTGGTGCCTCACAACAAGCTCATTTTGAGGCTGAAACAAGTTGTCATCCCTTTCCAGTTAATCCGAATAATATTCTCCTTCTTGTCTGGCAGGACATAGCGAGTATTTGTAGAAAATACTTTTTCAGAATCGGGAAATGTTACCTCCGGCGTCCCTCAAGGGAGTGTTATTGGTCCTCTTTTATTTTTGATATACATAAACAATATTTCTGATGGTATGACATCAACTGTCCGCCTTTTCGCGGACGACATTGTTTTCTACAGGCCAATCATGACCCAGGATGATTGTCTACCCTTTCTGTCGAGTTAGAGATGATATCCGCTTGGTGTTCTGGATGTGATATGCAATTGAACACCAACAAATCCAAAGTTGTACATTTCGGTGGAAAAGGTGTTCCGGTCCTTCATTTATATAAAGTTGATGGCAAACCATTCGAAGTTGTACCCACATTCAAATACCTTGGTGTTTTGTTAAGCCATGACCTTTCGTGGGGTCCACACATTAATGCCGTTATTAGCAAGGCCGCAGCAAAATTAGGCTATATGTCCTCAGAAATTTAAAACAGGCATCAGCTAATCGAAAAAAGCATGCATACGTTTCTCTTGTTCTGCCCATTCTTGAATATGGCTGTGCGGTCTGGAACCCTAGCAAAATGTGTGAAGTGAACGCGCTGGAAAGTGTCCAGAGAAGGGCAGCTCGAGCAATCACCGGCAAATATGGTAGGTTTCTGAGTGTGACCACAATTCTTGACGAGTTAAACCTACCGACTCTTCGGAGTCGCCGCCAAACTCATTGCCTAAATCTAATGAGAGATATTGTTGTGGGCAATGCCGACTTTCCCCTTCCATCTGTGTATGGAATCAAAACAACTCAAAGGAGAACTGACAATGGAATGACAATGTATAAGCCTATTTCCAGACGAAATATTCTGCAAAATTCTTTTTTCCCACAAACAATCATATCCTGGAATAGCTTACCCGGAACCTCTCCGTTAATTGTCCAGGCTATTGCCAATTTTAGCCGTCAGAATTAAGGAATGTCCTCACCACTCTCTGTTTTACAGTTCCTGACAATTGTTTAACTTAACATGTGTTTTTTTTAATTCTCAATCTGAAATTGTTTGTTCATTGGTTTTTTTTAACTCTTTGACTATGCAGTGCGTAAATTTGCTTGTCCTGTTGAATTGTTTCCTGACGCAGCGCCAAAAACTTGTAGCTGCTTTTGCTCGAAATAATAAATAAATAATAATAATAATAATATCATTTTAAATTCGTTCATCCCAGGACAACTGGGGACTGGAATGATCTAACTTCTATACGTCCCATCTGTTGTCTGAGACTGCATCCTAACTGGAACATGGTATATCCTTACATGATACTGTCGCACCATGTCATGATAATCGTAATGTATCGAATTAATCATTGTAGTTTTAAAATTTCGATCGTTCATTTTAATTACTGCTGATCGTAATTCCCTCTTTGTGCTGTACTTGACTCAACTCAGAACCCTCTTATAGTCGACCTGCCACCATGACCTGCAGCACTGCTTTGAACAAAAAATAAGAAATAATTAAATAAATTACAGTTTGCAGTAATTTTATGGTTTTTCCCTCGGCGACTTCATAGAAAACGCAAAAGTGCATTGGTCGCAAAAAGAGTCAGCCATGTCTTCACACAGCCCAATGGCATAGGAGCTCTCTGAAGCGGACTCTTAGGAGGGCACTGAAGATTGCCAAAGGGGGCCCAATTTGTATTTTGCGTTTGTATTTGTAATTTGCCACGTAAATGAAAACATAACACGTGCATTCATATCAACAGAGGATCAGAAGTAACATATGGACAGGGCATTAAGGGATCGTCTACAACAGACAACATGAGAGAAGCAATGCGGTTTTAAAAAAACGACCAATTGAAGTCAGAATTGGGAGAGTTTAAAAAGGTGAAGTAAACTGAACCAAATCGAACCATTCGTTCGTGGTGGACAATAAGCCAACTATCATGCGATGACCCTCTCCCCGAGGACTCCAATTGAATTGGAAATCCGATTTATTCGAGCTATAGACTGGGGTGCCTTCTTGCCAATGGAATTTTAAGAGCGTTTTCTCTTGAAAGAATATCGTTCTCATGTGTTTTGACATTTATTTGGCAGACACTTGAGAAGTCATTTTGGGGGAGGTATTCATAACAGCGAAATTCCGTTTCCACTTCAGCGCATAGGTGATGAAAGGGATGGACAAATTTGGGCAGACAGAAGTGTTATTTCCTATATTTCCTAGCAGAAGTTGCTCCACGTTGTAAGAAAATAATTCTGCTCGCTGACACTCTTTTACTTCATTTTGCGGAGATCTTTGAAGAGATCTTTCAAAATATTCGTCGCATCTATCTCGGCGTCTTTCCCTACACAAAGAAATTCCAGGGATAAGTGCTCCGTAATGGCGCCATAATCCGCGGTTACGGGTATAATTTTCTCAATTTACTTTAATACTAAAAATCATACCTGCAACCTCAGATTAACGCTATTTCTGAACACTTCTCCGCGGGGTTAAAGAACTATAGAGTTACCATTTTTTCTAAGAGAAGAAGCACTATGACAACCACTTCAATGATCGCTTCTGAAAGAAAAACCGAGCGGTCATTTTTAAAACCGATTTACACCGCACAACAGGGTGATTAACCAGCAATGCACATCGTCGCTCGCAGATTGATTGAATCATGGACACTTTTTGACATAATTTTAATGACCGTTCCTCCATGGGGGTAATTTTGAAACAGCCTCTATCACCTCACTGTGTCTCATCCCTTGAACGCCTCAAGTGTTCTGCCTTTTGTGCAAATACTGGAGCAATTGGAGGTTGGTCTGCCTCGTTTTTAAGTTCTTTATTCATTGTCGTTCTATTCAGTCGATCGCTCTTTTGCCATGTCACAGCAAATTGTCTTTTTGAACAAGCACTGTAAGCGTAATTGAATCGAAAAGATCAAACCCAACTTAAAAGTTCCGAGGTTCCTAGACAAGAAGCCTTTTATTAATCAGCACTCAGCAACCAATGGAGTTGTTTGTAAATGGCATCGCATACGGTCGTCTAAACACCGGATCGGCAAGCGAATTTCATTCAAATCAACTGGACACATTGATGCCCTGCCCAATGCGGGTCACGATGAAATTGAAAAGAATCGCTTTCGTGATATTTTTCCAGTGACAAAATTTGACCTGACATTTCAAAAGATGGCTTAAACCTTCAATGCCTTATTTTGTGCTTTATAGCTGAAACGCTTTATGGTGTTTGAAAAACCAAAATGTGCTAAGCGTTTTTAATCAGTTATTTTAATAACATTACCAAAAACCTTTGCAAGAAAAATATTTGATAAGCAACAAAAACAAAACTTAATTTGTTTAGGAGAACAAAGTGTTCGACTCAAAAACGAGTGAGAACAACAAACAAAAATTATGGTGCTTTTGAATCCACCTGGTAATTTTTGTTTCAGAACACAATTTTCGGTAAAATTCATAAATTTAAACGAGCAACAAAACGTTTTCATCGTAGTGGCCGTGCCCCAGCCCACCACTAAGCTGGAGATACTGTAACAATCACAACATCAATAACGATAATAACAATTATAACAATGATGGCTATGACAACTACAATGATGGTCCAGATGATGATCCCGATAATCCAAGGAATTACGGTCAACATAACGCCTGGAATCGACGACCAAATGAAGACACCAATGATCCAGACAATGAAGGCGACAACGACAACCAAAACTACTGCTATGATGCCAATGACGATTCCCAGAGTGAGGGAGATGGGCCCGACGCGCTTGACCAGGTCAATTTCTTCGGTTGCTTCCGGCGGCAGATTGTCGACGCTCCTCTTTTCTTGGTGGATGGTCTCAATCTCTATTTCATTGCTCTTCAAGAGGCCGTCATGTTCAGTTTCAAAGACCGATTCAGGACTGATCACCTGGAAAATACACATTCCCAAAGCGTTTCCACGATTTGACGATAATCCATTTTATATGCTCAAATTTGGTCAGGCGTCAAATGAATCTTTTGAGCCGATAAAGTAAAAGCCAAAAATGCTATCAAAATTCAATTTAATAGAAAGATACGAGGGTCGGTCAACTTCCAATGAGAATGGCCCAGTAAATGTTGTCCAATTTGAATGAAACTTTGCAAAGCAGTCCTTTAGTCTTATTTAGGAAGACTGACTGAATTTTAGAGATTTTCATCACTTAATACAGATTTGGGAGCAGTTCATATGTTTGATTTTGATTTTCTGTCAAAGTTGGTTAAGGCTGCATGGCGTCACTGCCTTGAATCACAGGTCTCATTCTCAAGACATGTCTGACCCCTTCTGAACTTTTCAACCAAGTAGTAAGTCACAGGATGTAAGGAGTTTCTTCGAGGAACATGCTGACCATGAGGAAATGGATGCCAGTGGGTGTCACTCCTTCCTTGGGAAGAAATTGAATCACTGCTCCTTGTTAAACGGATGCCAAGCTAAGAAAAGTGTCAGAATTAGGCGTGCGTTTTGAAACCTTCCCAATTCTGTTCCATATGTGTGGGAAATCTCTAAAATTCAGTCAGTCATCCTAAATAAGACTAAAGAACTGCTCAGCAAAGTGTCATTCAAATTGGACAACATTTACTGGGCCATTCTCATTGGAAGTTGACCGACCCTCGTATTCTACCATAGAAATTGAAATGTTCCCAATGTAATCACGATTCAAATTTCGTATGTCCAACGCCTGTTTATGGAACGCAATAGTATCTTACTGGCCTTGCAGTTGTTCGTGGTGTCAAGCAAAACCAAGATACCGAAAGTCACGTTTGTCCATGGAGAAGGCTCCTTGGAGATGTGTTGGTTCCCCAAAGCGAGCGAAAGTTGTAAAATCAAAACGCAAACTATCCCAAATAAGTATTAAAATTAATTTAAGTTGAGGCCAACAGGATAGGGCAAAAAAGTATGAGCCAGAGAACACGAGCCGGACAATAAAGCTGATGTTCTCTTCCCATTAAATATGGCCGACGTCAAACACATTGCCTCGATATGCTGGGTCGCTCAGGCTGGGTGCCCCCTGCCACAGGTTCACCGGCTTGAGATAACCCTGGTGCGGACAGGCAATGGCATGACTTTCACCATGCCTGTTTGCAAGCGAACAACTCGTTCCTCTCCCAAAACATCTCATTTTTTTATTGTGAAGGTCGTTACACGTGAGTCAGGAATTAACAGGCCTACGGCGGAGAGATCATGACGGGGAACGCTAGCTCCGGAGGTAAAGCCAATATGAGGCAAATTTTTCCCCATCTAATTCAATGGTAAAAATTTGCCTCGCATTAGCTTTACCTCCGGTGTTGTTAGCGATATGCGATGGTTTTCGTTTGTGCAGAGCCATATTCCTGTAGCTACCTTTGATTAGAATAATAATGAATACTCGAAAAAGCCCGTGTTAAATAGAGTATGCTATGACTTAGGATACAAATGTTTACAGTTTGCAAAGTAAATTAGTCCATTATGACTGTTCTAAAGCGGAGATTTTGATGGTTACCTTTCTCCGAATCCTTTTGCAAAATGTCAAAAAAAAAACAAATGATTCTCCAAATCCCCCGGTTTCCCAG
>JASGXE010008977.1:0-24027 GCA_030068105.1 Sinentomon sp. SZTP_YWyxl
ACTGAAACCGAGACTTTATTATTTTGTAAAAAGTAAATGTGATAAAAAAAATAAAAGCAAATTGCATTGAATGAAAAGAAACAAGCAGAAAAAACAGACAAGACTATGCCTACCATACAAACAGAAAAAGAGAGTATTTATCCAAAATGCAACCATGTGAAGAAAAGAAACAAAATTAAGAAAATGTTGAAATTCGGTGAAGGACGAGAAACAGTTACGACAAATCAAAATGCAAGGTGGAAAACTGGGCACTGGATAAGAAAATGCAATTGGAACAATCGAACTAGAGTTCTTAAAACAAACAAAACAAAATCCAGGAAAATAGAATTGCAATCTTGAATCTTGATACTTTAAATTTTTGAACACTGTTTGAGAGGCCGGACAATTTTTGGCTCATCCAAACCAAAGATGAGAAATCTCTGGGGGCATCATAGACATTGCGGGGGTTTACCTGAGGAGCTGGCAAATGCCCTGGTGAGTTTCCACAGCTTGCACAGGTCATGAAAGTGCTGAAATTGCAAGGAAATCAAAACCGTCAACATTTTACAGTCGCAAAATTTTCAGAGCAAGAAAGAAGTTGTACAGAACTTGGCAGGGTTATGATTAAACTTATGATCAGGATCACTATAGAGTGACAACCACAGACCCATCCTCCTAACAGCGTCCCCAAGAGCCAGAGATTTTGCAAAAATAGTTTGTTAATTAACAAAAAATGTTTAACATTTTTGTGTTTTTTTTTTTTGCAAAACGTTTTGTGTATTTTGACGTTTTTTTGTTACAGTGTAAAAAACGGTTCTGAACAAAACTGCTTTGAACACAATTGATTGTTTAAAACACATTTCAAACGTTGGAAGAATGAGACCTTGATGGCCCTGTGAGATAGAAATGTCTGAAGCGTTCGCAATTTGTGCAATCACATGGAACGACTGTTCCTTCTTACCCAAAGCCCTGAAGGCACACAAAACGAATGAGAAAATTTTAGCCAATGCACACGCCTGATTCCTGGAACCAATTCAAAAAATAAACTGCGATAAAAAAGGATGAAAAAAAAAACAAAAAAATACATTTCTGAGCAGAACAGGCAGTGAAAATTCGAAAGAGAATTCGCAAAAATAACGAAAAAAGAAAAATAACCAACCATAAATGTGGGACTACCGACCAAGTGAGTATTGATTGCCGAGAGTAGAAGAAACTGTGCAAACCATGAGAACCACACTCCTCCCCAAATTCTTCAAGCATGGGAGTTCAGTCGGAGCTCAGATGTCATTTCAATCGAATCAACAACAACAGCTGAGACAGTTGCAGCCTGATTAAATCCAATCCATTTGTAGCTGAAGAAGTCAGTCCCCAAATAACTCAAGCTTTATTTCGCATCCCAAAACCCACATGATATAATATGACACACAACTGCACTCGTTTGAAATCTTGCAATTGCACAGGGAGAGAGCAATAATTCGTAAATTGCAAAGAGAGCAATTCGAAGTTCATGATAAATTGCACAGGTTTTAAGTTTTTGGTGCAGATAGAGCACCACAGCCTGTTCTAATCTAACCTCTATTTGCCCAGTTGCACCCCCAATTCGTGTGACTGACATTCGGGGGGGGGAAGCTTTATTTTCAAATCTAACACTGACGACAAAGGCAACACGTCAAACATTGTCGAGCACCACTGGCCGAAAGAAAGCTTCCTTCAGCTTAGCTTGAAGGAACTTTTGAAGACGATCATTAAGGAAATGGAGTTAGAAGTTTAGTTTTAGAGAAATTAGTTAGTCAGTACGATCTTTAACGAGTCGATGGCAGACTGCAGCTCTGTGAGCAGTGGCCAATTGAAGAAATAAATTTGGAACACTGTCAAATTCTCAGTGCAGACTAACAATAATTGAATTGCGTCAGTTTCTCGTGGCAGAAAAAGAAAACTCGCAAGAACTTAATGTTAAAACAAACTGCCAAGATTACCTTAACATTGTTAAAAAATGCCCAAAAAAGGTTATGTCCACACTCTACAATCAAACACATCGGGGATATTAATCTTTTTACCTGCTAACAATTTTGTTAGGGTCAATTTTTGGCATAAATCGTTACAATATAATGTTATGCTATTATCACGGAAGCATTAAAACCTAAGATGCACAACCGATTAATAAGATAATTGGGTAAGCTAAATGCAATGCTGATTGCTAGCAAAAAACACAAAAAACAAAAAACAGTTGCATGAAACAACAACAAACAGGGCTTAAACCAATAAATCCTCAAAAAAGTCAACGGTTCTGAATGATTCTGGAGTGGTTGTTTTATGATTGCAATTCGCAATCTTTCTTGGGTGGAAATGAGGTCAAGTTAATGATTCTTTAAGCACACATCAAACATGTTTAAAGATTCTTTTTAGCACACATCAAAGATTTTTCAGATTCTTTATAAGATATTTCAGCTATTCAGCGTGCACCACAATTGGGAAAATCACATTCCATGGCATTGAAATTAACTTAGAGCAGAACCGTTCATGAAGTCTTTTGCGATGTGCGACGTTTCTCCCCCGCCAAGGTGGGGCTTCCTCAGATGACACCAGCAAGTGCATTGCTGGTGTTGCCTTTGGAAGCCCCACTTTGGCGGGGGCGAAACGTCGTACATCTCTAAAACCTTTACGAACGGTTTAACTGTACGGATAAGTAAATTTCAATGCCGTGTTCTGTTCTTTTCAAGCATGCATAAAAAGATTTTTAAGATTCTTGAACCAGTCTGGCATTGCTCCTTCAACAAAAAGCATGACAAAACTGCATATGACGACCCAATCCTGTTGTACAGCGTGGTCCCGTTAACGTCCAGCATGGCCTGCCTCACCCACAATGCAGCTGTTGCGGTTGATCTCTGACTGGTCGACACCTTTCACGCTGCATTAGACCTTGATGTTGGAGTAGACGACTGGATGGTGTGTGGCCAGCTCCGGCTGCACAACGTGAATGGTCGCAAGAATGCCAGGCATCATTGTGTGCCCCACTGATTGAAAAAGAGAAGTCGCATGCCACGAGGTCAACAGGGTCCCATCCGGATGCGAAAGAACTGATCACCTGAATGTATAGGCCTGGCCTGATAAAGGTGATACCTGCAAAAGCGGGGGCCCACTTGCGAAAAAACGTAAAAAAACTCATTTTATGAGGAAATATCGTAACTCCATTGGGATTGCTCAGGAAAACTGATGGAAAATCAATCAACTTCCGCACATTTTCCAGCCGAGTTTAAACCCTGGTCAAATATCATGACACTAGTACATAGAATGTGTTGTTAGGACAATCACATAAATTATTAGAAGCTAGCACTGGAGCATATTACTTTGTCTTTATTATGTATAGGAAGATTAACGCTAAAAACATATTTAATTTGTATCTAGAATTATACATAACATAACTGTACATCATGCACAAAAGAGGGCAGCTAGAACAAAACAAACACACCACAAAGCGCAACAGGAAAGAGTAATACTATTAGTCGAGTTACGAGGAAACGAAAAAAAAAAAAAAGAAAAACGTAGTTATCACAAAATTACGCTGAAAGAATATTCCAAGTGGCAAGAGAAGGAACAGATTCTGCTGTTCGGAGGCAGAAATTGCAAACTGCGACAACTGCGAGGGACAATTGAATTCCGAACTCTACTCGGCGGAAGATTGTCAAAATTGTGAAAATTAATTATCGCCCGATTTCCAAATCGAAGATTAATCGGCGGATCGCCATGATCCGTGGATCGACAAGTGGTGATCTGGTTGACCACAAACATTTGGATTCATATCGATACTGCAAATGACAAGATCAACCATATCACCAAATGTCGATCCGTAAATCGAGGCGATCTGCAAATTTATCTTCGGTCTTGGAAATCGGCCTTATGCCAGTGAGAATAACCGTAACACAAAATATGGAATCATGCTCAAAGTACAGGTATTCAGGAACGGGCATTCCCACTTCGAGCACTGTTTGGAATTGGTTTGGAATCCGTATGATGCAGGGGCAAAGAAGGACCGTAAGTTCTCAAAACCCTCTGTTGAGCACAAGCTCATTCTGAGGTGCGGGGGAGTGATTTGGGAGGTAAAGAATCAGTCAAACACTGTTTTGCGCATTTTGAATGATGCAGTTGATCTAACATGAAAGAGGAATGGCGAATAATTTTTACTTTTAGGGTACCTACGTCTGTGAAAAGAAATTGTTGAAATTTGGAGGGCATCATAAGCATCCTGGAAAGAATGACTGTGCAAAATTTTAACCCTTTACTTCCCTAAGTAGTTTCCGAGATAATCAAAATACAAACAGTGCTAACCTTGCAAAATGCTAAATCGAAAGCCAGCATCACTTTGGCCACTGTGGTACCTAGCTGTTTCTGGATAAAAAATGCTCAAAAGATGACTGACAGAGGAGCCAAAATGGCAAAATTATCACTGTTGGGTTATGTTTTTGCGAAGAAGTAACTTGTGAGAAAAAAGCTCCATCGATTTACAAGTTGCAATTTCATGGCATTGGGAGAAAAAAAAAATTAGAATTTGGGATGTCAGTCAACTTAGCACACTTTTTACATGAAGCTTACGGATTTTCTCCTTTCTAACCTGCCGTTTTGGGCCGAAAATCATGATGCATGAAAAAGGGTTTAAAACAGTCTATTCAAATGGTTAAAAAGCATCGGGTGGATTCCTGTAACATGCGGGAAATTTGCCGTTGAGAAGCTAATTCTAATCGGAATTTTTGGAGCAAAATGATGCGAAAACATCACGGAACCATGTGAAATAATTGGGTAAAAATAATGTTCAATTTTATCACCTTTCCGGGGTGCCATCTCCTATTATGAGATTAAATGACAAACCAGCCATGCAGTGAGGAGCGGCAGCCAATTTTGACAGCTGTTTTTGACTCAGTACGGTTCGGCAGAGATAACTAAATGGAAAATCATTCAACAGATTAAACAACAGTGTAGGTAGATGTTATTCATAGCTAACCTGGGAAAGCAAAAAACACCAATGGCATCACGTGACAGGTAAATGCACTGAATTCGAAAAAGGAATGATGGTACATGATCGGTGGAGGAAGCGAAATCGTGATAAAAAAAATAAAATTCAGAAATCGTTACGTGAATAAAAAATGTGTCGTAAAAGTGTGGCAGAACAAAACTTACAGCGAGTAATTTTAGACAACAAGATTGCGTGACTCATTAACCGGCCATCAACAGAGTTGAGGTTAAAAATTCCAATGTTCTGTTCACAAAAAAATGCTACGTCAAGATGAGTATAAAACATCAAACATGGTAACGTTGCCGCAACGCATAAAAACAACGCTTGCTTACACCGGTGCGCATGTACAAAACAACAAATCACCTACGTTATAACGTTCCGTCAGCATTGGTTAACAGGTACTCCGACTTTTATATTCCTTCATTTTGACAACCTAAGGTGCTTCTAGAGACAAGAGGTGGCTGGCTGGCTGACACATGACCTTTGTTGACCCCTGTTTAACAGTTGAGGTAGAGGTCTTCTGGTTATGTGATGGATCCATGCTGTCCTGTCCCTGGTGAGGTCACACCATTCCTTGGTCATCAAAATGCAGTCGGAGCCCTCAGCAATTGTCAGTGCCATTTCGACTTCTGAGCAAAGATATCGGCACGCAGATTCTGGGCAAAACAGATGCCTAAAATCTGTAAGGAATCACAAAATGGCAAAATTGTCAGTGCCATTCTGATTTCTGAACAAATATATTGGCACAGATTTAAAGCAAAACAGATGCTTAAAATCTGGAAGGAAAAGAAGGGCAGCAATTGTCAGTCAGTGACATTTTGAGTTCTGAGTGAAGATGTCGACATGCAGATTCTGGGCAAAAAAAGTCGCAAAAAATCTGAAAGGAAAAGTGCAGCTCATTCGTTAGTGCCACTTTGACTTCTGAGCAAAGATATCGTCAAACATAATCAGGGCTAAGTTGATGCCTAAAATCTGAAAGGGAAGAAAAGTGCAGTCTTTTGTCAGCGCCAATTTGACTTCTGAGCAAATGATATCAGAATGCAGATTCCACATAAAACAGATACCTACTTGAAATCTGGAAGGGAACAAATACTACCTTGCTTAAAACACATGCAACTACTTCACTTCAGGAGTACATAACTTTTTCTCAGCCTCAATCACAATGAACTCCTCACACCAATTTTCCAACCAGGGTGCGCTTATCAGGGTATGAATGCAACCACACATCAGCAGGTTTTCAAAAACCTTGACCTTTTCTCTCTCTTTTGAGGCTCAAAAGATAAACCCGTTGTGCCCTAATTTTATTTTTGCTTCTTCCCGTGGTCATGTTAAAAGTCGGAAAAGCATAATTATTGAAAAGCAGACCTGGACAAGCGACACCAAGACCATCATTCCTGAAATATAGATCAGATTCCGTTCGAACCAAATCTCACCAGACTGAGCACATCCCCTGTCGTAAATCACATTCGAAACCTCGTGCGGCTGCAAATGCAATGATTTTTGAGTTCAGAGGAAGGTTGCTGAGTGGAATGCAACGCCCACGAAACCAAACTAGTTAAACAAGCCTACCCAACGAGATTACAATCTCACCCAGTCATTCATAGGGCAGATTTCCTGTTAAAATTAGGTGTCTACCAAATCGATTAAAAGTGGTTAAACTACAGGTGGGGTTGGTTAAACGGTGTGACCAGACTCTCCAACCTGTAATACTGCAAGAGCTACTGCGATGCCCGACACCGGAACAAGATTGCCCTCCATCCACTCTTCACCGGCACGGAGACATCCTCTCTCGTAGATCTCCTGACCTCTGTCTCCCTGCTATTAAAATTAGTACGTAGGTTAATGTTAGCATTTAGCAATAATGTTAGCAATTAGCAATGTTACGTAAGATGGGGACAAGGGGATTCGATTCGTCTAGTCTAATAGCAAATGGAGAAATTATTCCAACACACTACAGGCATAAAAAGGGTTGGTATGTACTGCGAAGAAAAAGGGCATGCATGGGAAAAAGGGCACCAAATCACCAAGGTGGAAACAGTATTGGGAAAATTTTGGGAGCTCTGAGAGGGTAGTGGAGGCTCACCATGAGATAGAGTAGATGCCTGCCAACTCACGTCCATCTGCCAACGAAGGTTTTCCGAGTATTTGTGCCCGCTAAAAGAGTCTTTGTATACATTGGCGATCAGGTTTGCATGGTGATTGTGCAAAACGTGCGCTGCTTCTACCATTTTGTTTAATTTTTAGGGAAAGCTAGTCCGAATCAGCAACTCGTCCATGCAGAGTGTGACTCCAAATCCCACCCATTCCAGGAAGATTTGGGTATGGGAATTCACGAAGGGGCGATGGCCACCATGTCACCAACTTCGGGTTTTGTGACCTGAGTCAGGTAAAATTAGAGTTAGTCAAACTGAAGATATTTTCATTTCCAAAATCTGAATAATTCAATATCCTTTTTAATGTTTGTACACTCGGGTTTGATGCCTTATTGCGCAGAGCAATTTTCAGATCATGATGAAGGCCCAGTTCCACGGCGCCCAATGTGTTTTTCTGTTTCAAATTTCACCTTTTCTATCCAAATGGATGATCATTTTTTCTTTCTCAAAGGATTGGAGTCGATTTCATTATCATTTTAGAGTTTTACGATAAGAGTCGAGGCCTTTCTGGGCAACAGCCAAGGCCACTCTCTGCATCTGATCAAACAAAAACAGACAATCAAGCATGGTTCAGGGGTGCAGGGGTTCAGGGACACAGAATACAAGCATTCATTGATAGGCTCCGAGAAAAATGATGCAGCAATGTGCAAAGACCGACAACAAAGGCCTGGTGTTTGGGAGTGGGGAAAAGTCTGCTAGAAATTTTGACGTAAGATGAGAGCTACTGACAGGGTTTAGCAAAATGTGCAGAGATACGATGGCCATGTTTGTGAAAAGTGCATGTTGCAGAAGCAAAGGGATCAACCAGTCAGGACAGGACATTCCACCACCACCAAAATCCAATGAGCAACATTAGAAAGCAAATGGCAGTGGCAGCTATTTCTGCCTGTTATTGAACAGGAATCTTGTTGTGGAAAATTCCTGTCCCTAAAGTAATGTCCTCATTTTTTATGAGACATTTATGAGACATTTTTTATGAGACAAATTAATGAGACAAAGAACAGCACATTTCAAAAAACAGTTACACATCCAGGGGGAATGGGAGAAGATGATACCCATTTGCAACATAACAACATATTGATTTACATGAGACAGTCAGCGAAGCAAGAATCACTATGCGGTCAAGCACTTGGTGCACTTGATAAAATCAAGGACTCACTACTGATCAGAAAAACTGTCATTCTACATAGGTATTAGTTTAGATTTAAATTTTATCGAGTGTAGTGCTTGACGGTATAGTTTAATTTTTTTTACATGCGGTAATCGCTATACGGTCAAGTGTAGTGCTTGACCGCATAGTGATTCTTTCTTCGCTGACTGTGCCATCTGAACCAATATAATTGTGACAGGAGTTGTTTTGCAAATGGATATCATCTTCTCCCATTCCCCCATATGTGTGACAGCTTTTTTGCGACGTACTTGTCTGCCACCACCATCCATCAATAAGCAGCAAGCTCAATAATTTATTAGTGAACTATTAACTCTTCCTTTACACAGCTAAGAAAGAAAATGACACAGACAAAGGACATGATCAGATGGACAACAAACAAGGTGGGGCCGGTCTTTGATATCGATGGACCAGACCAGGATGTCCAAAGGTAGAGATTTTTTTTATGGAAATCAACCCAAGAACACCCAACTTTGCCGATGGTCTCAAAATGACGTGTAGATTTTTTTGGCAAGCTGCGCAAAAATAATTAATATTTTGAATTATTTAGGGAATTTCAAGCCAGACATCAACTGCTGGGAACAATAATTTGAGGTAGGAGGTCCTACAAAAATGAACTTCACCATGATTTATGAGCAGGTGTGGGCGGACCTTTCATCTGCAGAGCACCATATCCATGCTGGGGTGATCCAATGCAGATAAACACCAATACGAGGTTGTGGAGTAAACTTTTTTCCATTGCAGAAAATGGCAAAAATCCAATGTGCAACCTTGGATTAGGATTGAATTGCAGTGGATCACCCCACTGTATGTGAATGTAGGATCTATGGATCTCCCAGTCCACATCACAATTTCCATTTTTGTTGTGCAAGAAATGTCACGAGAAATCAAGATTTATGTACTTGGGGCTCGTGTAGCCAAAGCACGAGTGTAGGTAAAGAAGCCAAGGAAAATTAATGTCGGTACCTACGAGAGGCAACCAGGTGGTGAGAGAGAACGTTCTGACAAAATGGTCAAAAGAGGAAAAAAGCAGAGTCAATTGCGAACGTACATAGTCCGGTTTTCTAACGTCGTAGCCACACTGCTTGTTCTTTATGATGTCCTGAAAAAACAACAACGGCAGAACAAAGCACGCTGATTCGTGTCATCAATACAGGTAAAAATGTGGCAGTTTCTAAGAAGGAACCAGATGCGAATTTCTGGCTTTGCACAGTTTGCTGCAGGTACCTATGCCTACTGGGGCAAAATGACAAAAAAGGAAGCCTCACATTTCACAAAGGAGACAGGTTTGCTTTGAGCCCTGAAAGAAGCAGACATTACATTACTACAAATTCACACTTTTCATTGACTGTAGCTCAGGAAACATGATCAAACAACTAGTAAACTTCCCTAGTGGTCGAATCCATTCTCTGAAAGGAAATGCGCTCAGATCAAAATCGCTACAGTTTCAAAACCAAAATGTTTCTGCACTTTTAACGATAACATTGCTCGAAAATGTGCTTTTTCAACGAAAACTTGAACTTGGTTTGCTTGAGTACCAACCTTTTTCTTCATTTCAAATTCTGCTTCATTTTTAGGCAAAGTGCATTCAAATTCTGGTTCGATAGGCAACTAGGTACCTGTCAATGCTGTCATCGTGAAACATTTGCCAACATTGGAATACATTAGAGGTGTTGGCAAATTCAGATGTTCAATCCATTTCCATAATCTTGAGTGCTTAAATTGTAGGGGGTGCGTGGGGGTGACACCCCCAAGAGAAAACGGACGTGAACCCAAATGTTCGATTTACACCTCTACAAAAACTGAATTTTGGCTGGCGACCCCCCCCCCCAGGGTTCCCACTCAATTTTCATTTTCAAATTCCCTCATTTTCCCTGACCAAAATCCAAATTTTTCCCCGACCCTTTGAAGCGACACAATAACGATAAAAACAACCAGCAAAACAGGAAAAAAAATTACAAAAGTAGATCGGTGTGGCACTTGTTTAATAATTGCCTTGTCTGCAGTGTTAGACCAAATTATTAAAATGTTAAAAGATAATAAAAAATGTAAAAACAAAAAAAAATGTTTAAAATATTGCAAAAGGATGAAAAAATTCCCTGATTATTTTATTGAATTTTTGAAGCATTCCTGTCCCTGACTTTCCCTGATGGGATCAAAATGCCCAATTTTCCTTGAATTTCCCAAATTTTCCAGAAAGTGGACACCCAGGCACCCAGACAAGAAATTTTACAAACCCAGACAAAAAATAAAAATCATTGATAGTCTGCTTGATGCTTTGCATAAAGTTAGCAATACGCCCTGCCATATAACAGGACCATGTCCCTCTGTGAAATGAGAAATACACAAAAATATAATATGTCGAATACGAGACAGACAAGATTCACACTGAGGAGTGAGGAGGATGAATTTCAAATTATCAAATCAATCCTTACAGGCTGGCAATGCAGCAGTGTGAGGACCAGTAGACCATGTTGCAGCGATGGACTACGACTGTTGTTGTCGCCATCTATGAGTCATTTTCGAAACAACAATTTGAGAATACTAATCGGAAGCAGCCTTCGCAGAGGCAAAACCATTTATTTAGGTAGGTAGGTACTCAAAGAACCGCAGGACAACTAGGTACTAACATTTGGCTTTGGTTTGCAACATGAAAAAGGAACTCCACAAGCCTCTCTGCTACCAACTTCTGCAGACGAACAATTGAAGTATACATTCTTGTCCCAGTCCCGTGGTCCCTCGATACCACAGCATTCGAGCTGAAACAAAAAACAAAATGACACTTGTTGAAACAAATAGCAGATCAGGTCTCAAAGCAGATCAGGCGAGTGCCTCCAAGAGATAAAAGCTGTCGCACGGAAATGTCATCAAAAACTAGAAGACAGAAAGTAAGGGGGGAAACGACGATGTTTGTGGATGGCGGGTCGCCGTGTGCAAACTTTGGGAATTTAAATTCTTCTGAAAAACCGATTTTGTTGTCGTGACGAAAAAATTTATTTGAAATCCGACAGTTACCTACGTGATTTCAAGAGGAAAGGTAGGTAAACTAATCACAAACTTTACCGTAAACTAATCACAACATTTCATCAGTAAAACTCCGAAATTATTTGAGGAATGATAGTGTTTCAGCTAAGATACAATAGAATTTCATGTTCTTCACATGCCTACATTTGCAATTTTTTCTGATACAACCTCCTTTCTACCTATGAATGATAACAAAAATGATACCTATCAAAATCAATGCACTTGAACATCATTTGCCTCTTTTATTGAGAGAAAAGATGACAAGGTCGCCTCACTGCCACCATTCACTCCCATTCACTTTCCCTCTACCTTCAATCTTTCATTTCAAAATTTAAAGACGTCGTGCATCCCGTGCTAACACTTTCATCTATCCATTCGAGGCACTGATCCAGGCCAAGTAACCATGGTTGTAAAAAATTAGTCGATATGGGTACCTACTACCAAAACAACTGACTGGTAGAGCAACATCGTATTTTGAGGCCTATGCAATTAAGTATGATACGTATGGGAGAAATGGTAAGACGTTGCCACCTATGCTGCCTCGTAACACCTCGGTTGGCAGGACGTTGCCACCAGTTCTGCCTCTAACACCTCGGTTATCACAAAATGTGTGCTTGCACAAGACACGGCCCCACCTACAAGGCAATCTTTCGTGAAGAAAAACATTTCAGGCAATCTTTCATGAAGAAAAACATTTCAGCTCAATGAGCAAATCGCCAGAAAAACTGGTCAACAGAAAAATGCAGTGGCGAAAAATTAATTGTAGATACTACCTACCACATGTGGTGTTGTTTTTGGGTTTTGGGAGAAACCTCGAACCATCGATACTGGTTTCCTACTGATTTAAAACCGGTCAAGCCCGGTTGCCGTACGCCATACTCGCCATAAAATTCTACTGACAACTCTGATTGCCGTACGGTGTATGCGCATTTAAAGCTGTTGCAATTTTCCAACTGCCGTACGCGCGCAATTCCCATGTAAATAAATGAGTTTTCACTCGCAAATCCGGCGAATCGCGTCTGCTATAAACAGCGATCTAGCAGACGTTTATTCCACCAAAATCGGACCAACAGTTTTAAATTGGCGCAATTCTCAAATTTCCCGGTTTTTTGTCTTTTGTTCCTGTTGAAAGTGCCTTTTTTTGCGATCGCGCGGCATCTGCCGTCCGCCGAAATTCGAATTTTCGGTAAGCCGAAAGATGCACGATTCAGCAGACGCTTATTTCACATGATTTGCTGCATTCGTTTAGAAATGGGGTCGTATTGAAACTTCCAGTTTTAGCTCAATTTTGGTTCGGTTTTCAGTAGTTTGTGGATGTTTTGGCCAGTTTTCTTGTGCGAGAAAGTGTTTTTTTTGGCTGAAAACATTAAATATGGGTGAATTTATTGACACAGAGCAGAAATCATGCTTGGTTGAGTGGGAAATGCATGCATTTCTGCTTTTTCCGTTTCTCGAAAATCCTTGCAAAAATTATTGATTCCGGTGAGAGCGACACTTCGTGTTACCTAAAATTGCAGAATACCATCTTAAAACCCGAATTCGTAATTCCGGGCGTGAGGGGATAACACATTATTCACATGAAACAAAATCCCATTTTTGACCACAAAATCCTAAAATTAATTCTCAAGATCTTCTCTGAAAGATTGAAAAAATGGAACATATTTTTGCCACGAGCAGGGACCGAAGTTTCTCGCCACTGTAGGTACTCCTAACAGGGTTCACAGCCTAACATTGACAAGATTTGAGCACTTGACCACAAAAATGAACTGTCAACAGTCGGAGAGAAAAGGACTCATTATGGACGGAGTAATCTAACCCAATCTTCTTGTATCCAATCAATCAGGTTCTGTTGATCAGGATCATCTCTATAGTGAACTATAAACGCTTGGAAGCCTTGCGTTGCTTGAGACTTGATCTGAAAACATGGACCAAAGGTAAAAAATAGGCAGGCTATGTGACAGAAAAGTACGAGGAGAAGGGAAATAAAGTCTGGGATCCACTTGTTATCATTGCTATTTGCAATTAGGTAGATTATGTCGGTACAACTGCCACAATGCAGACCTCCGGGGCATCACATTGAGCTCACTGAAATTCCACTGCAAGCTGTGGTTGAGAAAGAATAGGTAGAGCCTGGATCTAACTGCATCCAACACAGCTTCCACCCTCTTTATCCAGCCCCTCCTGATAGCATGACATTCCCTATGCTTTTCACCTCACCGCTTTGTGGGTCTCCCCACAACTTCAGCTAAAGGAAAACTGTGGTGTTGCAGCTAAAACCGGCTCCGTCTCATCTCCAAATGAGAAGATATTCATTTGATAATAAATGATTTGATGCACCATACCCTTTTCTAGTTCGCTTCAGCAAGCTCCAACTAGTTGGGAGACAAATGGTGCAAATTGCATGGCTGTGTCATATTTTTCTCATCTGCCCCTAGCAGAGCAAATGTGAAAAGTTAAAAACAGTGTACGGATGTTAGGCAAGACTAATATCCCTATTGGACAGGAACCTAGAGCGAAAAACTAATTCGGAACAAATTAACCGAGGCCTGGCTGGTCAAAGATATGATTGTCAAAATGATGAATGGGATGAGAATAGCCCAGTTGTCCAAGTAGTCATTCAGAAAATTGCTAACAAGTTCCTGGGGTACATCACCTTGAAACTGAAAGCCCCAGTATTTTATTGTCCAAACATATTAATTATGAGTATACATGCTCTAACTCGAACATAACACAATACAACATATTTCAAACTCACAAATGGCATGCTAGACCAGGCAGGTGCGGTGGCAAGTCATACATACAAACAGCAGCAGCTATCCTTGCACAATCACGGACTGGACAAGCAAAAGCACGCTGGGACATAGGAGTCACAAAACTGCAACAATCATGTTTTGACTCACCCAGTCTTTGAATATGAAGCCTAATATTCCTGTGGTCATCTCCAGTAACAGCAAGATGGCTAAAAATATGGCATACTGGAAAAATAAAGAACAATGATTATTCGAAATTAATTTTATTATTGCTCCTTTCATGAAGGGGTGCGTAACTTTGCCGGCCT
This sequence comes from Sinentomon sp. SZTP_YWyxl, assembly GCA_030068105.1. NCBI lineage: Eukaryota > Metazoa > Arthropoda > Protura > Sinentomata > Sinentomidae > Sinentomon > Sinentomon sp. SZTP_YWyxl. Next base: position 14,391 of record JASGXE010008977.1, read on the forward strand.
ACATTTGGCTGGTGCTTTCCCGCTGTTCGATTGGACTGACTTTTTTGCGAGTAGGTATGGCAGTAAAAAAAAGATGAAAACTGAGTGGGAGGGGCAGTAAAAAAAGGATGAAAAAGCCACAATGGCAATGGCACCTTCTAAGAGAAGATGACAATGTTTTTCACATCACGATCCAAATAATGTCCGCCTCTTGGACAATTTCGCAATGCAGCATTGAAATCACAGGCAATAAAGGGCAGGCCAACAACAAACTTTCAACAACTCTAGGTTGGTAACGAAAATGACAGAGCCCAAGTTGAACAAAAACGGTCCTCGCATTGCAATAGGGATGGAGTCGACTCGAACAGGACTGGCATTGATGAGAGATAAAAACAAACCGCTGATATGCAAACACGTGCAACAAACATTTCTGTCATATACCGTACCAATATGACACGTTCTGTGGAAAGGGCTACACACCAGGATGAAGGCTGACAGCCCAGGCATTAGGTTGAGGTAGACTAGGAAGCATGGGTGAAATTTCGTTAGCTCGTCAGAATTTTCGAAGGTAGATAGGTAGGGGTTGACAACACCTCATATGAATGCCAACAGGTAGGTAGGTACCTATGCATCAATAAAATGGGATGCCAATAAAAATTGTTCCATGGAAAATTCCTCGTCATCGTGAGGTTTCGCTCTGACATATCCGGCACTCGTGATGAGCAATCTTCTTTGCAATTATTCTTTTCGTGTTGGGGTTGCCTTGCAGGCCTACATTTGGCTTGTGCTTCCACTCTATTCAGTTGGACTGAGCGTTTTGTCAGAACAGACCGGGGGCAGCAAAAATATTGTTGACCTGTTGTCAAGTAGGTAGGTACTTACTGAAGCTAGCAAACATGTGTTTTCACGCAGTGCACCAACACAGCCAGTGAAGCCAATGGTGAATGTGATGCTCCCTGAAGAAGAAATAGAAACAGTAAAATCAGCATGGAGATTGAATAATGTCAAAATATGTGATAGTTCCATAAAAAATAAGTGTCCAATTGTTAGGTACCTACTTTCCAAATTAATGAATTATTTTTGCCAACTTGAGTCCCTAGTCCCTGCAGGTACCTGAGGGACCATGGAATGCACAAGGGTTTTTTTTCTTCAATAAAACCTCTGCAAAGAAACACCCAATGAGATGATGGTCAATTTTGCCCGCCATTCTTTAAAGTCTGTGAAATCAAACATGAACCATGAGATTGATTGGGATAGGTAGAGCATCCAAATCTGCCTTACTCGGTACCTACATCCATACTTACGAAACCAACCACAAAACAATGAATAGGTACCTACTTAAGAAGTGAATATTGATGCAAAGTGACAGTTTAATATTAAACAATGGGCATGGAGGTAATCTATGTCAACCAAAGGTTTTCTACGTATAAAAACAGATACCTATAGGTATACCTATTACTAATTAATACCTAGGTACATCTTTTTGGTATGTCCCGTTTTGTACGTTTACCGATCCCTGATCATATGACACTGACGTGTCATTTCAACTGGCCTGTCAAAGGTGTGTGTACTCCCTTGAACCATCAAGCTTGGGGAAGCCACACCCCTAACCAACGCTCTCAGGAGAAGAGCTCCCACTCTCCCTTATCAAAATAGTCCTGGGACATATCTAACTGCTCTGACTTCATTTAAAAAATGTAGGTAGCTTGGTTGGAACAAAAATGGATCAAGCATACATAGGTAGACCTTTTATGCTCTGTTGCAGGTTGCAGCCATAAACAGGGGGCCACAGTCGAGAGAAAGCCCAGAGCAGGAAAGAACATTACAGGTTTTCAAACAATGGTTTGCAAAGCATACCGATAACAATCAGGATAAATGCCGGATCAAGGGCAATGTTGGTCAGTCTGCTTAGATTGTTGAACGTGTCCTTTTCTGTCCATGCCCAAATGCCAACTGCCAATATGCTCAATCCCAGCAGCTGAAAATTGCATTGTAAAGAAAGGCATAAAAGTGAATTTGCAAGAAACAGTGCACTGATCTTTGGGCTAGACTCATTTGCCACTAGAAATTAGAATTTCAAAGTATATCTGCCTTGTTCTAATTTTTCGCAAATCTTTAAAATTTGCCAGAACTTTTGCATTGAATCGGAACAACACTTCTTCTTGGATCGAATCTGAATTGCACCAAAATTTTTTGCACCGAATGGGAATAGCTCTGAATCAGAAATAGGTACACCTATTTTTGTGTAAGAAAGTTATGGAATGACATCAAATAGATTAGGATTGAACCTGTCGGTATTTCTGATACATACAATTCCGATCCGATGCAATTCCGATTCGGTCCATTTCGGTGCATGCTTCAAATTTATTCGGAGAAAATATGTTCGAGGCAATTCAGAAGTTAAGCCAAAAACAGTGTTGATAAAATAATTATATGGGTAGGTAGGCACCTATTTTAAAATTCAGTGGCAGTTCCACGCACCACATCAGTTTAGGTGGGTATGGAATGAAAAAAGGTAGGTAGGCAGGTGTCTTGAGCCTCACTGAAGGACTACCTAACATAAAAACAGGGTTGCAAAAAGTCGAGAGCATGGGAGCAATGCTTCAGGGATGGATGGCTCCCGACCAGGACCAAAACCACCTCCCAACCAACATGAAATTCTGGCTGGAGAGAAAAAAAAGCTGTTCGTGAGACGGGGCGAATATGGCTGGGGAGTAAAAAGTGTTCTGCAGGACTTAACGGGGACCAGGATCAAAATTTTCTGCTCCAGGGACCGAAACAACTTTTTGCAACCCTGCACAAAAATTAGCCAGCTACCTTCAACAATTAGGTAACGTAGATCTAATATATAGATAGCTTCCAATAAAAAAGTTACTGTTAGAAAAACATCTTCAGAACCCAACATAAGCCAACTATAGTGTGGAGTGAAAACAACTTCATGCGCTGCAGTTAGCACCTAGTTACCTATCTATCAAAGCAAAATAAGTTCACCAGGCTGTTTGTTACCTACTAACCCAAAATATGACATTGAACCCGAAAATGATGTACTTCAGGCAACAACTGACTTCACTCTGATCTCTTCTGTGCTTCCTAGATGGCATTGTCAGGCATTTCAGTCACCTGCTGCTGGACAGTGGACACCAAAGCGATGTGCTTCACCACAACCACAATACAAGCAAACTGTTTGCTGAAAAGACCCTACCTATAACATGACTGCAGTTTGATCTAACCTACAAACAAAAATGGCAAGAAACTGGTTTATAGAAGGTCACGACACCACAGTACCGTGTTTAGTCAGTGCCTACCTAACCAACTTAGTCAAACGTGGCAGTGAAGATGAGGACCCCAGGTTGAAGTTGAGTGTTCTAAAATAGAGCAGCATTTCTGATAACTTTCCTTGCTGTTCTCCATTGATGATTTTTTATTATTTGTTTATTTATTTATTTTTTTGATTGCCTTTAAGTCATGAGAGCCTGTCCAAAACAGCATCTGATACCTACCTGCTGCAAGACCATAGAGAAGTAAAGTGGGTAGGTATACTGACAGAATGGCGTGCAGTCAAGAACAGAACATGGGGGTGAATTAAAATGCGGAATGTGGACCAACGGGAGATACCTATGGCGTTTCGTGGAACCACAGGTTGTGATGCTTGTGAATGCTTGTGATGCTTGAGCACGTGTGGTGCTTACAGGTCTTTCAAAAAAACAGTTGAAGTTGAAATGGTCAAAGAACAATTTTTATTTGAGTATTTTTCTGCCCATTAAGTGAGGGGCTCACATCCCAGGTCCATGTCTTGTATTTTTTTTTTTTTTTTTTTAATAAAAGCAAAGTGCTTGCCGTCATCATTGGCCAGCATATCTAGTTTAATTTCATCAAGGAAAATACATTACATGTACAGGCAATACAAAAGGAAAAACGAGCAATTTACTGAACAGTACAGCTTTTGTATTTTAACGTTGAGCGCCAAAGGAAAAACCTGACCGCTGTGGCAACTGAGTTGGTTTAGTGCGGCCAGGTTGGCGCTTGGTGAAACCATATTGTTAAAATTGGACCCTATTAGAGAACGGTAGATTTGTTTCTTGTGTAATTGTTAGAGGTTCTTTATTTCAGTCCTTAGAAGATGTCATACTGATGTTTAATTTCTTTATAATCCAATGTTGTTAAGTGTTTTTTTAAGTTACTTTTTAAAACTGTTAAAGTTTGTGTGTTTTCTTAGGGGTTCAGATAAGCTTAGCCATAATTTAATTAATCTGAAGTTCAGAGATTTTTTCCATACTCTGAATGTATTTTTGGCAAGATAGGTATGTTAAGCTTGTTGTTCCTGGTGACTGATGCTGTTATTTGCCAGTTTATACAACTATTCTCAACTTTGCCATAATAGATTTTATAGCCAGCTTAGCGAGATTAAAAACTATTAGCCCATAGATATTTAGAATATTTAGCTGCATAAAATACTGCCGGGTGTGAGCAGAACGTGGTAGCTTATATATTATACGCACAAACTTTTTCTGAAAGCGGAAAATTTGTTTAAGATTATAATCATAGGTACCGGACCATATTTCAATGGCATATTCGAGTCTTGATTGTATCAGTGTTATATATAGTGTTTTTAATGTGTGGACGTCCAATGCATCTCTTATCCTTATGAAAGTATGAATTAGGTAACTCATAGAAGCCAGTACTTTACCAACGTGGTTCCCCCAGTTTAGATTTGTGTCAAAGTTTACACCTAACAGTTTAATCGACTCCACTCTTTGAATAACGTTGGTGTCATTATTATTTACAATTCTTATCTGAAGGTCGTTAGGTACCCACATCCTGTTTTCTTCTGGACGTGAAAAGAATTGTATTTGTCTTCTTTATATTTAGCAATAACTTATTGGATAAAAGCCAGTTTTGAATTTTTGACATGTCCTCCTCCATTTGCCTTGTCATTTCTTCAATGTTTGTGCCTGTTAGGATTAAGGTGATGTCGTCAGCGTAGCCGATAATCGCAGAATTCAAAGGCAGCTTAAAGATGTCATTGATATATATGTTGAATAAAGTTGGCCCTAGAATCGATCCTTGCGGCACGCCTGAAAATGTGTGCAGTTCGTCAGACATTACAGGCTGACAGACTTGCTGGGTTCTATCAGTCAAGTAATCCTTTATTAATGATAGTTTTTCCTCGTAATCCATTATTTCCAAGTTTTTCAGTAGTATTGACCAATTTACCATATCAAAAGCTTTTGATAAATCAAGGCTAGTTAGAACAAAATTCCCTTTGTCTAATCTCGTAGGGTGAAGTGCCCTAATACTGACACCCGCCCTAATACTGACACCCTCAAGGAAAATTCACGATTTTTCTTTTGTTGAAGGAAATTCAAAATCTGACAATTGGCGCATAATTGGCATTTGTTGCCCATATTCTACCCAAATTTCAACTCATTTGGATCACTAGGTGTGAAGTTGTGAAGGTTCAAACACAGAAAAACACCAAAAAACAGCCTTTTTTTAGCTCATTTTGATTTTTTGGTAACCAGACGAATGGAGCATTTTCTTGGAAAGTATTTGGAATATCTGAAATGTAATTACATATTTGGATTCCTGAAACTGAGACGAACAAGATGCATGTAAACAAAATCCAAATTGCACATTTTTTGGTCGAGTTAAAAAGGTGTCAGCTTTAGGAAGCCCAAAATGTTGCTTTTCCCTATTACTGACATGGGGGTCAGTAAGATTTTGCAACTTGTCTTAACACTGACACCATGTCAGATTGCATATTTGTGCATGTTTCCTAACACTGACACCAGTTCCAAATGATTTTTCAAACTAGATCGTTAAATCTTTTGATGGTTGAATGAAAATGAAATATGATTTTAGTTGGTTTTTTTCATGATTGGAACATTTCTCGTACGCCGAAATTCATGATTGGAACTGAATACGGTCGAACAAAACTCAAGAATCAAACAAAGTTCAGAATTTTTTTTAGCACTTTACTTGAAGTTTTTCACCCGCCTTTGTTTAAAAAATTATAATCTTTTTTAACTGGGACCAGCGCTGATCCTCCACCAATCAAATCGAAGGACACAAAGTCCGGAGTCACAAAAACAAAAGCCAGTGCCAATGGACCGACGCAAATTACAATCGGTGCACCAGGCACCACGTCAAAACATTTTTTGTTTGGAAGGACTTTGTTCAATCCCACAGTGCGTCGGTTGCCAAATAAGGCAAAGGAGAATGTCCGTCGATGTGGAAAACTTGACAAATGACATTCAAGCAGGTGCCAATCTTATTTTTTTCATAAAATGTCAAAAATAAGTTAAAAAAGCAAGTGTCAAAAAAACGGAAAGATAATCAAACAAAACCATGTGCAAAAATTGGCATGCCAAAAAAGGAAGAAATGTGTGGAGGGCAGGAATTGGATTTTGCAGTGAGGACAAAAAAATCAAAAAATCCAAAAGAAACAGCATCAATGAATTGCTTTTCTGGTGGCTGCAATATTTCATCTATCATCACTTTGCCTTCGCTGTGATTAGGTGCATTGATAAAAAGTACATAAAACAAAGAAAATGAAAAAGTAAAAATGTGAAATGAAATTGCTGAACTTTTCCTGCATTAACACACATTTTCCTTCAGAAAATCCCCATTTCAGTTTGATATTTTGCTGGGCCATGCAGGAGCAAAAAGTGGAAGTGGAATTGCATTGTGACATTGGCAAACAATGAGATTCGCCAATTTCCAATAATGCGCCAGTATTTCCCCCATATACCTATTGGCACACGACCATATCACACCTGCCAATATTTGGCCAAATGTGGTTCATGAAAATGGTGCAACAGGGCCAACTGCAGCCGATTCTCTGATGTTCAATATCGCTTCCTGCAAGTTGCAACTCGCATTCTTTGCCAATGCACTGAAAATCGGATGACCGGGATATTGCAGCAACCCAAGCAGCGTTGTGGACTTCCCATATTGCCCATTTTCTGCATGTGTCATTCTGAAAACAGGAAGACCATTCTGGACAACACCATATTGCATGTGAAATTTTCTTTCCTTTGGAGGTGCAACAGAAAACTGTTCAATGTTTTTGCTTATTGTAGCACCTGTCATTATGTTTCATTGTTTGTTATTGTTTATCATGCATCACCTATTCATTATCGCCCCAATATTGGGCCAATCTTGCGCCAACATTGAGGATCACAGAGAAAGTTTCATCAAAGGTGTCATTTGTCATGGCCGAGTTTTGGAATCTCTCAGATGAAGATCAAATTTGCAGTTTTACAGTCAACATACAGATTTTTGGAGTTTGGCCCAAAACAACTGGATTCCTGAAAAGGATCAAGTGTGTGAGCAATTAATTTTTTTAATCGCAACCGGATGCATCAAGGAATAACTGGGAAGCATTCTCAAATATGAGTTTTTCACAGCGTTGGGGCTCAGCAGTTTTGGTCCTCACTATCCACTATCACATTGACACTTTCTGCTGCTAACTGATTAAAAAAACAGAGGTCCCACTGCTAAATATCTAATATCAATATTTCAAATAAAAAATTATTTTCTATTAAATTTCATTATTTACCACTGGCTTTTTTGATCCTGTGGCCATCGCCAGTTTAAGTTGTCTGTCAAGCTGAAGCTTTGAGGTTTGGCAAACTTTTCAACATTCTTTTAGAGAAAAAGTTTGCCAAAGTGTGTTGTGTGTGAACCCGAGAAAAAACGTTTCCGTTTCAGCAAACTTTATTTGGCAAACAAAATTTGCCCGTCTGCACCAGGCTGAAAATACACCAGTCCTCCTGTTGGTTGAGCAGTTCAATATCGCATCCTGATCGATGCACCAGATCAAGGCTTGGGGAGTGTGCTGCATGTGCATTTGACAATTTTTCAATGTTTGTTTTGTGTGGGAGAAAAAATACTGAGCATCGTTTGCCTTGCATCTTGCCAAACACAATCAATGTTCATGAATCTCAGGTCTGGTATGGTGATTGTCCTCTTCAGGTTTTTTTCGTCCTGTGACCCTGTGCAGGTCAACCTTCCAGGGTCATCCCTTACATGCTTGGATGTAAGTACTGGCCTTGCCTGATGGGCTTGAATTATAGGCTACAGTGTTTCCCAAAAGTCACTTGACAACCCCTGCTATTTGCTGTGTAGTTATCAATCTTCGCTTGTGGGGCTATTTCTACAGATTTCATGGTCAGATTGGGCAGGCAGCCTGCTGCAGGTGTTATCCACTCGAATTGGAACAAACTCCACTCCAAGCTTACAGGGAAACGTCAAAACTGCAATGCACTTTTCTGGGGTTTTTCAAATGACTTTTGGGAAACCCTGTATTTTCTTGAAGAAAAATGGGGTGTCAGTAAAAGGATTATGAAGGTGTCAGTAATAGGAATGGGATGTCAGTATTAGGGATAAAAATTCTGTTTTAGGGCAAAAAGGTCAGTATTAGGGGAAAATCAAAATTTGGCAGTTATTTGTTTTTGCATGAAAACTATCAATGCCAGAGAATTATAAATCACACCACCAGTTGCGTGAGAAAAATATCTATCAGCCAAAAAAAATTTCAGCTCTAGCTTCAATAGAACCGATTTTATTCAATTTTTCCCGCGAAAAAAAAAGGGGTGTCAGTATTAGGGCATTTCACCCTATACTTGTCACAAACTTTTGTAGTGCATTGTTTATAGATACATTCTCCCTAAAACCAAACTGATTTTCACTTATAATCTTGTATTTGTTGAAAATTTTGCTATTTGCTGCTGAATTTCCTTTTCTACTATTTTCCCTATCGTTGGTAATATGGATATAGGTCTGTAGTTCGCTACTAATGTCTTGTCACTGTTTTTATAAATTGGAATCACCTTAGCTTTTTTATGGATCCGAGGAAACTTACACGTATCCAAAACAGCATTTATTAACATACACAGATATAGATATGGGTCTTAATAAAACTTCTCTATTTTCTTTTATCATGGTGATTGTTAAATGATCTTCATAACAAGTTGTATTGTTTTTTAAGGATAGGATGCGATCATTAACATCTTCCTCAGTGACAGGGAGTAAACCTGCAGTATTAGCCACGATCACAGTGGTCAGATTTTGATCAATGTTTAGGTTGCTTGATACTCCTGGTGACAAATGTGCAGCAATATTAACAAAGTATTCGTTGAAATTATTTGCAATATGGTTCTTATCATTCAATAATGTATCCAAGTTATTCCATTTTTTCATTTCCTCGGGAATGTGCATAGCCCTTCCGGATCTTCCCATTAGCTTATTTAGTTGCGACCATGTCTTGCGCATGTTATGTTTGGTGTCTTCTAATTGTTTTTTGTAATAATTTGAGCGTACTTCTTTTATTTTAGTTGAAAGTTTGTTTTTTAAAATTTTGTATTTGTTAAATAGGTTCAGGTTGCACTTATCATTCTTTATTTAGGTATGCTTTATCCTTTTGCTTTATCAAATTTATTACTTCCATGTTCATCAACTCTTTCCTAAAACTATATCTATTCCACTCTTTATTACCCTTCTTCTTTGAATGGATGCCTTGTTGTAAGGCATTAACAATATTTAACTCTATCGTATCTGCAATTTCATCTACATCGAGACTACCTTCCCACTTCCAATTTACTTCATTTAAGGCCCTTTTAACTTTGTCCTCATTTACTTTGTAAACATGTTCATC
>JASGXE010008978.1:0-18448 GCA_030068105.1 Sinentomon sp. SZTP_YWyxl
TGAGGTGAACTTTTGTGTGAGTGACCTTCCGTATGAGCCCTAACAGTGTGCCAAATTTGAACAAAATCAGATCACGAACACGGGAGTTGGAATTTTGACCCCTACCCCTCCTTAAGGCAGTGTTTCACTATGTGCCGCGGTGCAATTTCGCGCCACGATAAAATTCTCATAGTGCCGCAAGCTGACGCATGAAATCTCAAAAAATCGCATCACAACTATTGTAACTGTTGTCAATGACAGGGAAGCATTATCTACAACTCTAACAGAGCTGCTCCGTTCATTGCAAGTGAATAACAAAGTTGCTTTTCTCTGGCCCCTTTTTATACACTGAGAGACGCTATGTTGACGTTGGTTTGTGGGAGGGGTTTCCAGCCAATTATAGGCACGTATACACCCCAGGAAAAAATGACAACTCAGAGGTCAAGGTCAACATAGTTTCACTGCATATAAAACGGATATCACATTTTTCCATGAGGCGGATGATGCTCAACAATTCTGAATCCTCTTCCAAGTTGTGAGCAGCACCAAATGGGGGCACAGTTTTTTCCGAGTGTTCTTTGCGCTGCGGACTGGATTGAGAGAAAAAAGTCGCGCCACAGAGTCAAGAGTTTAAGAAACACTGCCTTAAGGCACATCCATGTGCACAAGCCTCCAGCTTTCAAACATCTTCTTTTGGCTCAAACACCTTCAAAGTGCATGTCTTGTACAGTGCACAAAATCCTCGCCATAAATAACAACATTCATGCTCACAGTCCACTTTTTGAGCAAACAAATGCACGAAGTTCCCCCTTTAATGCTCACTTTTGCACAGCATCATTGTTCAAATTCAAATCAACTTTTTGGCTCAGATCCGGACATGAAAGCTTGTCGTACGTAATAAAGAGAGTTCTTTTGGCGCCATAATACTTGTAAGTAAACCACTTAGTTCCAGTGGCGTAATGGAGGTCAATATGGCCCCATACGGAGTACAGTCTATGAAATAATGTCGGTAGACACAGTATGATCTGGATAGAAAATTGCTCGAAACTTTTAGATTGTGTGTATCTGAACTGCACAGTCGCACAACACCAGCGGGCGGCAGAGAACACCGTACCTTCCGATAGGAAAAAGGCACCTGACCAGGGGCCGAAACGTGGTCTCCGAATATACCTACTCAGTCGATCTGAAAATGGCCTCAATTCATTCGGTAATTAATTGGTAATTAGGTACTGACAGTATTTATTGGTACCTACTCAATTGGTAATTACTGACAGTGTGTAATAGCTGGCCTATTTTGTGCCCATTGGCCGCGTGGGAAGAGTATGGTATGGTCTGGCAAAGTTTTACCATTAGGTAAACTGTTGCAGTTAATCAACCTAGAACTTCATACAGTCTTCGCTTGGCTTGAGTTTACATAACATTCGTTTTGAGACCACTGTGTGCAATACCTACGTAGGGCATCCCAAAAGTTTTAAGTATTACAGCATACCATGAGAACGCGTTAACCAATGTACATGATTTTTGGATGCGATCTAGTACTATCCCTATCCGGTATCCCTTAGGATACATGCTGCCAATTTGTATGAAGTTTGGACTACTTTTGTAGATAGATTGCTCTATTTTGTGCAGTTATGTCAACAGCCGTGGCCAGAAGGTTTTGAAATTTCGTCAAAAAAGTGATTTGGGCAGTGATCGAATTTTTCAGACTGCCGAACCATTCTCTGGCCGAAATCCACCGAACTTTGCAGGAGTCTTTGGGCCAATGTTCACCATTATATGGCACAGCTGGAAGGTGGAAAGGAGAATTTGAGGGTGGTGGAGAGGGGCTCGAAAAATTAGGGACTTGAAACCATGCAAAGCAGTCAGAAAGTTGAAAGTCATGCACATCACTTTCTTCGACTGGCAGTGAATTTTGGTGTATCACCCTGTTCCACTGAGCACCACTGTGAATGGCGAATCCTGCAAGATGGTCCTGCAGGAGAAACTCCGACCTGCTATCAGGAAGAACAGACCAGGGACCTTATTCAAATCAACCTGCTAAATTTAGAAGCTGCTAAGCTAGCAGCTCCTTAGCAGGACGATTTTGCAGGTTGCAAGCAGGCCGCTGACAGGATGATGGCAGGATAAAAGTTCTTATTCAAATACCCTGTGCGACTGCAGACGAAGAAACGCACTGAAACAGACGCGTGAGGCGAAGAATCAAGTTGACTTTTATGACTCCTTCTGTCAATTGGTTCTTGTAGTTCAGTGGTAGCGCTTCCGCATGGCAGTTTAGAGGTCCCGAGTTCGATTCCCGGACGGAGCCGAATTTTTCAAAGTTGATTGTTCGTTGGATTTTGGTTGAAATCAAGCTGAATAATTGTTCATCAACGGTTTTGAAATTGTGGATTTTGGCAGTGTGTTGCGGGCATGAAATGTTTGCGTGCACTTGTCAAAGGATCAAGAAAATTCTGTCGAACGCTGCCGTGAAGAGAATTTTCATCGTTAGGTAGGTAGGTATAACCTTGCCTGCCCGACAGGTACCTCATTTTTCTACTTTTTTGAAGCCGCGATAAATGCGATTAAAGAAGGGGTTTTTCACCAAAAGGTTGGCAATTTTGCAGTTTACAATCACAAATATATCTCAGGATTTGAAAGTCACCAATTTGAAAGGCTGGATAAACTGCGCCCCCCACATTTGAAAATTATTTTTTTCTAAAATTCACAGAATAAAGCCGTATTTTGTTGTCATCCAAATAAACCCAAAATTCCTCCAAAATATTGGGGCTCGACCAAAATTATCCACGAAAACAAAATCGCAAAGTAATATTTAGGTCTCAATATTTCACACAATCAATCATGATCGAAAGACCGATGCGCAGAAAGTTAGTCCGCAGAAGAAAAGTGCAGACTTCCGGTTCCTGGCTATTTGGCGGCCCCGGCCGGCGATGCACTTCAATGCCTCCTCGGGTGCTACCTTGACAGATGCTGGACGCCAATTCAAAATCTCCAATCTGCTGCGGGCTGCGACAAAGAAAACCAAATAAAAAAGTCCGCAGCGCAGTGTTGCGTTCGGTGGCTCAAGTGATGCGTTCTCGGCTGTTGTGCGGGTGCTCCGGGTTCGATTCCCGGCAAGGGAATATTTTGCAGATTGCATGCTGCAACCGCACCAAGTGAAACTTTCAGGATCTTGAGGGGCCGCCTTGCATTCTTCATAATGAACTCCCGAAAAAATACAAAAACTGTTTTCGAACACGGAACAGGGGGAATCCCACCACCGAACACCATTGGAATGAAAACCAAAAATAAAAAACATATTGCAGAGTAAATCATGCGCGTTCAATGCAGAAAAGAAAGCTCCTCCAACGGTAAAATGAAAAAAAAATCTTGCAGAAAAATTAAAAAAAAAAACGATGCGAAATTCTTTCGATTCGTGAACGAAAGGACTTAGCAGGACTTTAGAGGCGGTCCGAGGCGCCTCTAACTTTTTTACATTGGTCAGATTGGAGGTGCTGCTAAGTTCCTGCTAAGCCTGAGATGCTGCTAAACTCCTACCATCGTCCTGCTAAGGTCCTGCTAATATAGCAGGTTGATTTGAATAAAGAAAATGAAACTTAGCAGGTCGGTAGCAGGACTTTAGCAGCTACTAAGCTTAGCAGGTTGATTTGAATAAGGTCCCAGGGCTCCTCAATTAGGGAGTCATCTTTCTGCACGAGAATGCACTGGTTTGCAAAACGAAAGTAATCGTTCAGCTTCTGGACCTGTGGGGGTGGGACTCCATGTTGAATCATTCCAATTCTCCTCGTTTGTCATTTCTTGGCTTCTTCCTGTTCGCCATGATGAATGAGCCCATGAGGGGATGCCGATTAAAGTCAGAATATGGAATCAATGATGCTGTGACAGCATCCCAAAAGGCCCATGCCAAGACTGGTGACAGTAATGTTGTCATGCCCCTGCCCCACCGCTGGCAGGCATGTCTCGACCATAGCAGCAACTACTTTGAGAAGAGAATGGGTGGGCCTTTCATGACCAAGCGAGTTCATTTCATTTTATTTGCATTTCTGGAAAATGAGGAGGAATACTTAAGACTTTTGGGATGGCCCTCGTACCATCTTGCTTTAGAATGCAAGAAGAGTTCTGTTCCAATTCTATTTTTTTTATCCCCCAGAAGAACTTTTTGAAATGAAATCGATTGTGGATATTGAAATATTTTCTTCGTTGTCGGACCATGGCACAACGACCAGCAACTACCTTTCGCATGTGCAAAAGCCAATGTTGAGTTGAAACAGGGACTAGCTGTCGTCTGAGCTGAACTTACGTTGTCTGTTTTTCATGGAAATGATCTCCTCGTCGAACCTCTGTCCGGTGCATTTGGCAAATGCTTCTGCGGTTGCACAGTAACCGTGGTGAACGAGATATGTTGAAACCATGCTGCACGTCAACGCCATTCAAAAGTAGAAAAAGGGAAAAACATTTAGAAATGTCGACATAAAAAATTAAATTTTCCGCATCGGCACAATAAGATAGTCAAGGCATGCTTAGGACACAGTGATGAACACTCAAACGACACAAAAAGTTTGAATTTCGTGGAATTTCACACATTCATTTGTGTTGTTTGAAATAAAATGCTTTCCCACTTTGCAAGAAACACGTCTTCCCACACTTTTATTAAAACCTTTTTTGTCAACTTTTTTCTCCTTCGTGGTGGAATGCACTACAAAACACTGCACTGAATTGCAGTTTAAAAAACTTGCCTCTTTAACAGGGTTGCTACAAATTTTCTTAGGAGAAATTCCCCGATTTTTCCAGTCATTCAATCCAGTTTTTAGGATTACTGTAGGTTTCACACCTCTGCACCCAGGGGTGTTTTTTAGAACTCAAAAAAATGTCATGGGTGCAAGGTACTGGTATGATAGCATCAATGTCCGAGGAGCCCTCGAGGAATCCGAGGCGGGAGGCCCCCAGTAGGGATCCAAGGGTGGAGCCCAAGATGGGGGATTGTGGGGTGTAGCCCTCCAAAGACCAAATATGCATTCCTAACACTGCATCTCGGTAAACTACTCCCAGGATGAGAGTAATTATTGGAGGGTGGGTTTAAATTTTATTTAGCAGTTGTGAAATCGACACCAACTTTTGGTGACATTTTCTCCATTGGTTTCAGTTTCGCAAACCTACGCATTTCGGAGCATCGTGCTGCCATCATCGGGTGCAGGAAATTGAGCAGATGATATGAACAAAGGCAAAGTCAAGCGATTGATGGATGCCACGTAGCTTGGTTTCCAAGCAGCAGGGATGGAGGTTTCTGGCACTGATGCAGCAGAAAGGAATCCCTCACTGGAATCGATGGGCCTATCACCAAGTTTGGCAATGTCATAGCACTCGATCAGGTTCCTGGTAAGGTGCATTCTGGGCTCTGCTATGAGCCCTGGAGTGTCCGGCCATGCATCAAACGGGAATCTTTCGAAACTGTTTGACCATATCAAGTTAAAAATGCCAGGCTTCAGAGGGAGCATGCAGTGACACGAGAGAAAACGGAATCATCTGTAGTGAATCCACTAACAAGAGATAGGTATCTGCACTTCTGCAGTCGGAAGTAGCAATATCGACAGCAAACCAAATGAGAATCTGCACAAGTGAAAATCACGGAATCTCACAACCACGGAATCTCACAACCAAATACAAGCAATTGGCAAAGTTTTTTTTTTCATTAACCTGTTTAGAATGGTCTGCCATTCACTGTGTCGACTCGACACGGCATGGTTTTCGATCGTGAGTCGGGCATTTATCTTCAACTCCCTCATCATATCTTCAATGTCGAACAAGAACGGCGATTGACCAAAGTTGGCATCGACCACTTCTCCCGGAGTCTGCAGTCCGACTGTCGGATACAGGTTGGGCTACATTTTTGCAAAAAAAAAATGAGAAAATAGTGGTTGTTAAACAATCAGGTCATACAGCAGGTGCAGAAGAGTTCAATATTGTGGACAGTCGACACCAACCCCACGACCTCAGTGGCACAAGTGACGGAAAACCAACTACTTATTGAGACTTTGGAAGTTCTGAAATGATCAAACCTTTTTCGACAAAAAAGATGTAGGTAGGTATCTGATGGGCAAATCACCATCCAAATTAAAATGGCCGCAGATGCCAACATTTCAATGCCACCACAAGTGCGTGATCAAATTGCCCACATCATTTATGATGCTATTTAGAATACCTTCCATCGTGTGCAAAGATATTTTTAAAGATTGCTATCAAAACTACAAGTGAATGTGGTTTGAAGAAATGCGTTGTCAACATTAACATGGACGAAATGAGAAATGCAGGCCAAGTCATTTTCTAAGCATGCCCAAAGCAACTCAAAATGATTTATGGTGGCACTCGTCTCCGTCACACCTTGCCAAAAGCAGTGCTCGATTTGCGGGAAATGAATGGGGTAATAAAAGCCACATTTTATGCGATTGAAAAATTTACCAACTTGCATGTTCTCAACTTGGGGTAATAAATGTGTGTAGCTTTAATAAGGCTACCATGGTGCAATTCAATGGGTATATCTCAGGGCACCACACCATGCTATACTTCACAAAGCATCAACCAGGAGCTAACATTGACATTCACAACAAGATAGGAAAAGAAAATGAGGAAAGTGGAGTGAGGAAAAAATTATGTTTAAATTGAAAACTTTTGCAGCAACTCAGAATCACCCCAAGAAAGTTAACAACGTGGTTGGTGTTCTGCAAAAGACTCAGGTTCATGAGAAGTCACCTATGATAAATTATTCACGAAAAAAATGACTCCAAATGCTGTGAAACAAGAAAAAAGTGATTGGAAGAGGAAAACCATTCTTTGGAAATGGGAAGTTAAAAAAGATCATTTCACCCCTTAAGTTCCCTGGGCGTATATATACACCCAAAAATCCATGCACAAAATTCCCTGGGCAGAAATATACGCCCAGCACTTTTTGGCATGCACTAAATTCTTTGGTCGTATATATCCGTCCTCCGCCATGTTCGAAATGCAAAATTGACATATCAAGTTTGTAGCGTCGTCTGCATGCCATTTTCAGAATTTTGAATGCACCTCAGCCTAATTAATTTTGTCCTGACATTTTTTCTGTGTTTTCTTCAGAGTAATTCTAGAATTCTAAAGGTTTTATCAGTTGTTTTGAATGCCTTTGTTGGTTTCATTTGCTGTGATTTATGTTATGGAGTGTTCAGTTCTTGTTTTATTATGGTTTCAAAACAAAAAAGGGAAAACTTAGCAGCTGGAGGTGCTCACGGGACCTCAGTCATGGTGATGAAGAAAGTGAATGTGAACCGCTTGTTGATTTGTGATATAGGTAGTAGGGCTGAGCCGGTACCAGTTACCGGTTACTGGTACTGGACCGGTATCAATGGTACCGGTACCGGCAGGTATTTGGCCTTCTAGTAACCGCCGGTACTGGCACCGGTAGGGCAGTTGTTATCGCTGGTAAAAATTACCAGCGATAACAACTGCCAAATAAACAGCACGGTATAATTTGGTGTGGAAGCCACTATTCCAATGCCTGATCTGAATGAAATTTGGGTTCTGCCTCTGGCTTTTATACTCACCTGAGAGGCATGAGTGGGAGGAGCTTGCAGTTGAAACTGGATGAATTTCACATGCCCCGCCCATTTGACCCTCACTCTTCACAAGCCCCTCCCACCGGGCCTCCTTCCCATGCATAAAAAAGCCAGATGGAACAGCTCTCATGACTTCAGTGCAGAAGTGACTTGCAAGCAATCAAACACTCATGTCTAACTGGAAATAAGTGACAATGAACTGCTGCATGACTCCCACCTTGCTGCTCTGTTGAGCACTCTGCTGGTTGGATTGCTTTCCAGCATTCTTTGTGTTTGATATGTGCATTCCGGATATGTCAACACAGAATACATCAGAAAATTTATCGATCGGAAAAACAAGTCCCTCACGACATTCCCTCACGATTTTTGCATGCTCTCCACCTGGCACTTATCACTTAGCATCGAATTAATAAGTGACAATGAACTGCTGCATGACTCCCACCTTGCTGCTCTGTTGAGCACTCTGCTGGTTGGATTGCTTTCCAGCATTCTTTGTGTTTGATATGTGCATTCCGGATATGTCAACACAGAATACATCAGAAAATTTATCGATCGGAAAAACAAGTCCCTCACGACATTCCCTCACGATTTTTGCATGCTCTCCACCTGGCACTTATCACTTAGCATCGAATTAGATTCCCTTGAGGAACTTCATTAATAATTTTTTTCGTAAATTGTCTAGGCATTCATATGTGATTGGTTTACCCCAGAGTGCCACTTCTGCTTACCAAAAGTGACCCACTTGGCAATTGTGGATCTCAAAGAGTGTGGTCTTATTAGGACAGGAACGACATTTTTTGTTGTCCGCTCCTCCTGCCCATGACAGATTAACCCCTTAAGCATGTCAAAATTGTATATCCCTGAGATTGGTCATTTGGCACCGGTACTGGTACCGGAACCGCAGGTACGTCTAGGTACCGGCACCGGTACCGGGAAAAAAGTGGCACCGGCTCAGCCCTAATAGGTAGGTATATCAGCACAATCTGATGCAGGGCTTAAAGTGGAAATAAAAAGGGGCGGGCACCCTAAAAAATAAAAAGGGACAAGCCTCCAAAAAAGGGCACAAAATATCTGTGAAAAGGGACGCATGAGCTTCCTAAAAAGGGAACATTGCCACGACCCATTTGCTTTATGCCTTTGATGTTTGTCCACGAATAACGAAAAATTGGAAGAAGTGGAACGCTTACCAGATTTCATTGGTTTTCTTTGTTCATTTGGTATTTTTTCTCAGAGCCGTAGGTAGATAAAATGGCGCCCATGGCAAAACCCAAAAAGTGCGCCCCTCCCAGTTCCCGACGATGCGTTGCGCGAAGCGCAACGCCGGGGGAGGGGTTCGGGGAGGGGGTGTCCCCCTCCCCGAAGGGGAAGAAATTTTGAAAAAAATGGGACCTCAAATGGTGCTCAGAATGCTCCATTTTTGAAAAAACTAAGCATTTTATTTACAACGTGATGTTTTGTCAACCAGACCAAAAACCAGCAACTTTGTCAACCAGACCAAAAAAGCGATGCTTTAAAGGCATCATCCGTTCATATTTTATTTACAAGTCAAAACTCCCGTCTGCACGCCCCCGCAGTTGGAATTCGGCACGGTGTGGGTGACATGTTACCAGGCGCTGGAGATGAGTCTTGACTGAGGTGAAAGCATGAGAAAAATCTATAATCGGTTATCAGAGTTCATTTTTGTGAAAAACCTATGGTATTCCAGACGCAAAGTTTGGTGTTTCCGGGCGGCATCGGATCGAGCGAAAGGTGCGCAGATGCTGAATAAAATGTTGAATTTTTGGGGTTCATTTTGGGTGAAAATTGCTGCTCGAGGGGAATTCGTGCTCCAGGGCAGCATCAAATAGAGCGGAATTGGCGCCCGGTTCAGACGCTGGAGATATTTGAAATTTGAGGTTCATTTTGGAGACAAAATTGGTGTTCCAGAGGCCCAAATTGGCGTTCCAGGGCGGCATCGGATCGACCGATATGGGCGCAGATGCTTGAGAAATTTTGAAATTTTGGGGTTTACTTTGGAGGCGAATTGGTGTTCCAGGGCGGCATCGGATCGAGCGAAAGGGGTGCAGACGCTGAAAAAATGTTGAAATTATCAGGTTAATTTTATGTGAAAATTTCTGTTCCATGGCCCTAAATTGGTGTTTCAAGGCGGCATCGGTCGGAGCGGAAATTTCACCCGCTCAGATGCTGGTGAAATTTTGAAATTTTTGGTTTCATTTTGGGGGCAAATTGGTGTTCCAGTTCCAGAGGCGGCAATTGGAGTTCCAGGGCGGCATCGGATAGAGAGAAAGGGGTGCAGACGAAGGCGACTAACTGAGGGCGAGGTGGACCGCAGAGAGGGCGTCGTTGGACCTCGGCTCCCCAGTTCAATTTTTGTTTTTACTACCGTTTTGACGCCCTTCAAACTTGCCGCCCATGGCGCTTGCCCATGTCTGCCCCCCCCTTCCTATACGGTACTGTTTTTTCTTGCATCTTGAGGATCCGAGTTTTATTTCGCAAAAGGTTCGGTGTGAACACCATATTCTCCCGCTTTTCCCCTCAATTCGAGCACTGGTCCTCTCGAATTGAACCAAAACACAAACAAATCGAAATGAAAAAGTCACGGATGTGTGCCAATTCACCACCGAAACCAGACATGAAAACATTGCAACTTTTGGGCCGCCGAGAGTATTTCGCCAAATGCCTTTTGCTTGTGGTGACCAAATGTCCGGCGGACTGACGTTAGCTTGTGCCGACCAAATGTCACGCGGCCATCTGTCCATGGCGGCCAGGTGTCTGCGTAGCCAATTTTGCCCATCGGCCAGATGGACGCGGCGGTTGTTTTCACGGCTGCCAGTGGTCCGTCGGCCAGATGTCCACGGCGGCCGGGTGTCTGCCGGTCAGATTTCCGGCGGCCAAGTGTCCGTAAACCGAACAGAGAACACTGTACGACGATTCAGCGATGAAGATCGAAAACAGATGACGGACTGAGGGCATGACCCAGGCCGTGGGGAGTTCAAGTCAGGAAAAAATTTGCTCCCGAGAACAATTTTTAATTCTTCAATTGCTGACTCCACCTGCTGTGTTCATGAAAAAGCGGCAGGGAAGGCAGGTCCAAAAATTTCCCGCTCCATCTAACGACCCACGGAAGATCGAGACCGACCACAGCGCAAAAGGCTCAAACAAACGAAAACCAAATACCCACCAACCAATTGAAAAGAGTAGGCAGGCTGGCATCCGGACCTTTGACTCTCGAATGTAAATACATGTCTCGAATGTGTGGGCCAGATGCATGGGAGTGGCTGGGCGGGCAAAAACGTCAACACTTGGCTGGGAAAAGGTTGTCCCCGGTCGGTTCTCCCTTGCAGCAAAAGCACGTTCAAACCGTTCATTGACATTGACCTTTGATCTCGGTTGATCGAGTTGTTTGGAATATCCACGCGGCGAAGGGTGCATCTGAGCCACAGGCAGCCCAGCTGGCTGCCAGCAGCATTCGATTCTTCGATTTTTGAATTTGACAGCAGAGAACACTTGTCAATGAGGTCATGCGGTATACTGTTCTTTTGCAGCCTCCAGAAGGTCTTTCCTGCAATCACAAAAATCTGACATTCCTGAGGCATGATTCATGGCTAATGCAATAATGATTTGCAGCAATTTTATTTTGAAGCACAATTTCACCAAATTCGAGAGAGCCTGGAACCCATGCCGCCAGGAGAGAAAAAGGCAGGTGCTGACGTCGGATTTTTTTTTCGATGGGGGCACGCAAGGGCACTGCAACAGAAACCGGAGGGCACGCTCGACATGAAAAAGGGCGGGCACTGCGTGCCCTTGCGTGCCCCCCCACTTTAAGCCCTGATCTGATAATGTTGGCACTGCATTAGGTGGCCATCAGAATAAATATTTTTGGTGGTGTGATGGATGGTGAAAAAAATGGAAGTTTTTATTTCATCATGATTGGACAAGAAGGGCCTGAGATACAACATTTTGTAGTAAGCGATTCATTTGTTGCACTTCTTCGAAAAATAAAAAATTAGAATTATTTTGTGCATTGTGACGCAAGGGGTTAAGGATAAATGCCATAAAAAGCTCACAGATGGCATGGTAGGTATGCCAAATTTGCTCGGTGTAGAAAACCTAGAGGAAGGTATGCCAAATGAAGTCTGTGTATAAAACGTGCAGGAAGGTGTGCCAAATTTGGTCTGTGTAGAAAACGTAGAGGAAGGTGTGCCAAATGAAGTCTGAGTATAAAGCATGCAGGAAGGTATGCCAGGTCTGAGAAGAAAACGTGGAGGATGGCATGCCAAATGAGGTCTGTGCAGAAAACATACAGGAAGGTCTGTGAAGGCCACTCCAAGGTTGTGGCCGTTCTTTGTGTAAAAGCAAGTGTTATCAATCAGATTGACTCCACAGCCAATGACATCGCCCGTCGTGAATGTCGGCCCATATGGTTGGCCAGTCCCAGAAGAGCAAAACGAATGCCCATCGTCACCATGGTAACCATATGAATGCTTATCCCAACCTGAAAGGGGAAAAACGATGTTTTCGTTTTAATGAGAAGTGACAGCGGGAGCAAAATTCTTGTGAGAAAAGGGAGGAAACAAAAATAGCCACAGATGCGAAAGAACAATAGAAAATAGGAAATGAAACGCAAAAAAATTACACCCGCATGTGTAATCAAACACCGGACCGCTGCATTGATATAGCAGGCGTCTTGACCACTATAAGATACCCCCCGATGTTGATGAGAGTCATTTGAGGGTTTTTTTTATGGAATACAACAACAATGCTTGTTCAACATGCAGTGCTGCCAGAGTGTTGAATTTTCGCAGTTACGACATGTCGACTGTGTGGCACAAGTCACACACGCTCTCTAGTGTGCTCTTCAAGCGCCATGCAGCTCTCGTTTTTGTGTTGATAACACGAAGGAAGGCTGAATGTTCAATCGTGGCTGCAGCCCATTCAGAAGAAAGATTTGGTACCAATTATTGCCCAATTCGAATAGAACGTACCAGGCAGGCGATTCATGTTAACTCCTTGAGACGACAAACCAATTCCCATGTAACTGCAAAATAGAAATTAGACAGGTAGGTAACAAAATATTTGAACCCGTTGGCATTAAATATGACAAAGAAAAAAAAATATAAAGGGAAATGTTCTGCGTGGGATGTCTCAAATTTAAACCAGGGAACATAGTAAAAACTGAACAAGAAAAATCTGCATTATGTACCTACTATCTTGACAAAGAATTATTGTTTTGCAATTGCGACTAGGACTAGATGCACATCATGATACAAAATTGGCTTCTTATTCTTCTTGAATTTGGTAAATGTTTCTCCCTGAACTTTCGAGACCGGTACCTACCTGGAAGAAGGGCAGAGGTCTGCCATGTACTCTGTACCCAAAAGTTGGCATGAATAGTGTAGTATACCTACAGCAGTGACAGAATTTGTGCACAATGTATTTTTACCATTTAGGAAATGGTTGCCTCCAAGACTTTTACATATTTCTGCTAACTCGAATGAATGCCGCAGAAATTAAAGTGCCAGATTGCAAAAAAGCTTTCGGGAGGTGCAGATTTCAACCTCGGTTGAAAGGGAGGATCGTTATTTTATGCAGAATAAAGTACCTACCTATTTGCAAAAATCTCAACAATTATTGCAATTTTCACATGCATGTGCAATGATACCACCACCACTATACACTGCAGCTGTAGGTAAATGGGATGCCGAAACGCTGGTCCGATTCTTAAGATGTGACTTGGCTGGCTGAGACTGCTTGAGTGATCACTGCTCTGTTGATTTCTGAGATGGCACACATGGCGGCCAGCTTGATGCCTCACTAACAATCAACAAACAGCAGTGACTCAAGTCGACTATCAGCCAATACAACGTCTTAAGAATTGGACCACTGTTTGCCAAACAAGTACATCTAACAATTTGTTGTTAATTGTAAATCAAGCATACACGTGAAAATGGTCTTGCAGTTCAAATGCCAAAAAGGTCGTCTTCTGGTCTTGATTCTGAAGCAAATCGAATATTTTTCAGAACTTTCCCAAACTGGTAGCAATGTCCAATTGTTTGCGCATGATTTTTATGGTCAGCTGCATTCCTGTTGAAGGAGGTGACCCCCTCTGCCCGAAGGCCAGAAGACCACCCCCGGCCTCAAAGACCAGGTTATCCCCTGTTCGCAACGGCCTGGCCATGAAGGCTGCTTCAGGATACACACAAAATTACAAATTTTGCACTAAATTAGACATGTTACGACTATACCAAATTAGAATAACAACACCAAATTAGGACATGCTTATCATCCAGTAAATGATGATCGTAGAATACTCATACCCATCCCTTCCTTTGCTGACAATTTTGACTTCGAAGTAGTAGAGGCCACAAGCAGCAGGGATAGGATGTGATGCACGGACACTTGCTGCATCTTTATGCGTTTTCCCGTGACCTAGAAGGGGAAGAGAACAAAGCTAACTGCATTAGTACCTACCTTCCTTAATTCGAAAAAGTTTGCGAATATTTGAACATGTCACAGCCTGAAGCATGCAACATCATGATTTGGTGCAGTTGCCAGCAAAGCTGATCATTTGAAAATGAACGTCTTCTCTGGATTTTCAAAATAACATTTATTCCGGTCAATTAAAATGTTTAAAAATACAAAACAAAAATTTATATGACTCATGTAAGAACAACCAAGGTGTCACCTGAAGGAGGATATGCCATGAAACAACTTGCCTTTTATGCTATTGTCAAATTTGGTATGTTTCAATGTAAGTACCTAAGCCAAACATTTTTGGGTAGCAAAATTTGCAACCATCTGGGCTAAGAATTTCCAGCAAATCCTCAAAGGAAGGAGTTCTCGAACGGAGCACTAACAGCGGAGAGATGATGGCAGGGTTAGGTAACGCTAACTCCGGAGGTAAGGCTAATGCAAGGCAAATTTTTAACATTGGATCAGATGGGAAAAATTTGCCTCCCATTGACGTTCCTGCCTCCGGAGTCAGGGTTGGGCATAGGGAGGGTAGAGGGGTTACCCGCCCCTGGCCTTCGGACGAGGTTACCCCCCCCCAGCCTTTTTCCGAGGGTAATCTAGGAAACAGGTGGGAAAAGTGTCCTGGTGTGTGCAGGGCACACACCAGGACCTCAATAGGCAGCAACATTGTTTCTTTTGTAGGTACTTTGTTTTGATTCCCCTGCCGGAAAAAGGCTAGGGGGGGGGTAACCTCGGCCATTGGCCGAGGTTACCGTCTTCTCTGGATTCTAGGGGGGGGGTAGGTTGGGTAACCTCGGCCATTGGCCGAGGTTACCCAACCTACCCCCCCCCCCTAGAATGTTGCTATTGAAGTCCTTCCTGGTGTGTGCCCTGCACACACCAGGAAGGAATTCAATAGCAACATTCTGTTTCTTTTGTACCTCTTCCTTTTTAATTCCCCTGCCGGAAAAAGGCCAGGGGGGGTAACCTCGGCCTTTGGCTTAGGTTACCCCCCCCTAGCCTTTTTCCAAGGGTACCTTTGGCCAAAGTCCTCGTGTCCTGGTTCTCGTGTCCCGGCCGAAGTCCTGGTGTGTGCCCTGCACACCCCAGGACTTCAATAGCAACATTCTGTTTCTTTTGTACTTTCTGTTTTGATTCACAGAAAATGGTAAATTGAAAAAAACTCATCCAGAAAGTCGTGTCTAACAGTTTTTTCCTTGCTCCATCTATTGCGACTGCAAACCCTCCAGGTTAAGAAAAAAGGACCTGAAATGTCGTAAAATGGCATCTGAGGACCCCTAATTTATCAAAAAAGCTTCAGCTTTTGGGGGACGCTGTCCCCAAAACCCCCTGCCGGGGGCGCTGCCCCCTGGACCCCCAATGGGGGGCACAGCCCCCCAGACCACCCACACTGGGGGGCTGCCGCCCCCAGACCCCCTGCATTTTCGGCGCCCAACCCCCCCATCGTAGACCTCTTCACCCTCCCTCTAAGGTACCCTAGCTTGCCCATCCCTGTCCGGAGTTAGCGTTAACCCCGCCATGATCTCTTCGCCGTAGGTGGGTTCAAATGGTCAGGAGCAAAAAGATGCCTTCCCGATGGGTCGACATGAATCCTGAGGGGTCACAGTAGATCCTCGTGTTCCAAGTTGAACAGGCCAGAAACGTGGGTACCACGTGGGATTTATCTGGCCAACGTGAGTGACGTTGCATTCATATATTCATATTCAAATTCATATTCCTAAAGGAGGGGGGTTAGGTCAGGTTAGGTTGTCGGGTTAGGTTAGCCTAACCTGACATCTAACCCAAGTTAACCTAACCTGATAAAATGATTCAAGTTTCCTTGGGCCATGTTTATGGCTGTTGTGCTTTTGCGCACAGTTTTTCCGGATCCCAAGTGGTTGGTAGGAAGTGCTACCGTGGTTTCGGCACGAAAGTGTCGTGCCTTCTTCAGGCCCGGTTCAATGAACCGTTGAAAGGCGTCTTAATCACCGTAAGGTGTACTGTGCGAGAGGAGTGCTGCTGCGAGTGCACTCGCAGCAGCACTCACTGCTGACTAAGGTGCAGTTGACTGGCCCATCACGATTTCGCATATACCCATCAGGATTTGGTGCCATGCAACAAGATTTGGCATGACCTGTGCATATGGTAACATATCCCAGTCATAATTTTGTTTGACCAACCACTAGCAATTGGGCTGACCTCATTTGGATTCAGCATGCCCCTTCACTGCCCCTTCAGGATTTGGTGTAGTGTGCTGTGTGACCCCTCAGGAAGTGGCCTGTGTAATGTGACCTCTCAGGTACCTGTTTGGGATTTTTGCCAGAAACGATCAATGATCCATCAGGATTCAAACAGACCAGTCAGAGTTCATCATGAACAGTCAGGTTTGGGCAATTTGGGCAGGATTTGCATTATGATACCGTCAAGATTTAGCATGACCCACTAAGATTTAGCCTGAATTGCTAGAATTCGGGCCCGGCTGACCTGACAGGATTTGGACTGACCCATCAGGATTTCTCATGAATCATGAAGATTTGTACCAACCCATAGGGACATTTGGTCTGCCTCATCAGGATTTTTTTTTGTTTTGCAATACAAGCTTCGGTCAGAAATTGACATGATCTGCTGGGATTCCTGGCCTGTCAAAATTTGGTGATTTGTCAGATCCTTGCACTGTTAACTTCATCACAGGATTTTAACCTTCTATAAGTCAGTTATTGAAAAGTATCCGGTGTGAATCGTCAGCGAAAGTGACCGTTTTGGCCTCCACGGTCTGCATTTTTGTCAAACCTGTGAACAACTCTCGCATGGTCCCAATCTTTCTTCTCCACCTGCCTGGCAAAAAAGGATAAGAATTGAGCAGTGGAATGCCAGAACTAAATTCAAACGCCACACCAGGTACCTACACTTTCCAAGTCGGGGCATGCATACGACGGGCCTTGCAAGAATCCCTGCAAGATTAGCCTGAACGAACCATCTGGTGCTCCACTGCAATAAACATTGTAGACTGGAATCAGTTATCCCATACTACTGCCAATCCAATGCCGTTTCACGTTGCATTGTGACACCCCTTTCAGATCTTTTTCACCAATACATTTCTTTTTCTTCTTCCTTTTCTCTTTTGTTTATCTTGTGCTTGTTGGTTGGTAGTTAGGAAGGTGCCGAATTTTTTTATAATTTGAGATCATGAATGGGTGTGCATGTGGTGGGTGCAGTGTGATGGCTCATGCTGTGGTGTGATGTGTTCTGCCCTGACTATGTATGTGTGGGAATGTGTTCTCTGGTGTTTTTGCCTGCAACTGATTGCTACCTGTATGACTTGGCCCGTCCCCATTCAAATGATACGATTCCCTTTTCTCACCTTTCTCCTTTTTCATTCCTCTTTCATTTCCCTTTCGCCTCCTTTAATTTAATGCAGCTGATGTGGGTCATATTTCCTTCCCTTCCCATACCTACCCCTCAGGAAAAGGGTGGAGTTTGCTGTTATGTACCTATTGACGATTGCCTAAATGGAATCGAAATCTGAAGTACAGCATTTCTGATAGATAGGTGCCTATACCAAAACAAAGAGGCTCAGGGATTTACACTCCAGCCTACTTTGGAAGTGACAGAGCGCAGCTCCGGCCAACATTGATTGCTGATTGGTCATCGCTCCATCTCACTAGCACACACGTCAGTGCGCTAGCTCTGGGAGAAGTGCCCTGGAGATCGGTGTGGACTTTTAACCAGTTACCCAGGGGGGCTAAGGAGGTTCAGCCCCAAGTTAGGAGAGTCTGGCAGCAAACCATCCCATGGCGAACTCCATGGGGCAGCACCGCCTGCAAGGGGTTTGGGGAAGGAGTCCTCTGAAAGCTGTTGCCACAAATTTAGGTTCCCCGAATGGCATCTCAAAACATTTTGACACATTTTGTTCTGAAGTGTGGCTGCTTCTGATGGCCTGATCAGTAGATTACCTATGTATACTCCGATGATCATCCAAAAGTTAAAAAAAACACCAGGAAAGCTTCTTACGAGTTGTTGAGGCAAGCTACCACGAGCCACAGAGTGATTGGAAACTGGGTAAAAGGAGATAAATACCACCAGCAATTGTGGCGGTTGAAAGATTAAATTGGTTAGGATGTGCTAATTTGTTTCTTCTTTCTATCCCTCTATGTGGGAGGGGTGGGTTTTCTTTATCATGATGAAGAGTTGAACAGGATCCCTGAGATGATCCTTGGCTTGGTTGGGATGAAGACTAAAGGAGTGGATCAGGCTTTCCACTCAGAGCAGAAGTGGATTTTGGTTGCCGCCTTGGGAGTTGGGTGGATATAGTTTGCTGCATCTTGAGCCATACACAGAGTGATATTGTCGTTGGATTTGCAGCCTGCAGGGTTAAGTAAGAGGCCCAATAAATCTAGAGAGGAAGGGACAGTCATTGCATAGAAGATCATTTG
>JASGXE010008979.1:0-15409 GCA_030068105.1 Sinentomon sp. SZTP_YWyxl
TGGTGAATGCGGCGTCGATTAATTTGACGATAAAAATGAACGAAACAAAAGCAAGCGGGAATCAATGTGTCGATTGTCAAACATGATTGATTTTCCATGAAGTGGGAGCAGCGACACCGATTTTATGCTGTAGATGATCAGATTAGTTTGATACGACTTGATTTAGATGTTCAGACAGAATTTAGACCAACTCGATAAGGAAAAAACTTTATTTCCCTTTTCTGCTCATCTCCCATGCTTTGCGATATTTTCTGTTCACTTCAACCGAAATTTTCCGTTCACTTCAACTGAAATTTTCCGTTCACTTCAACCGAAATTTCCGTTCACTTCAACCGAAATTTCCGTTCACTTCAACCGAAATTTCCATTCACTTCAACCGAAATTTCCGTAGAATCATGAAAGATAAACAGGAAAGGGAAACAAATATCGAATTTTCTTCACCGTTTGATATCTGAACAGAATATTTAGATAGATTACTAAAACGCCAGTATTTTTCAAACGAACTGATTTTCCATGCATCCTAAAGTGGCAGAGCACGAGTTGAGATTTGAAATGCTCGTACTTCAGCATTTCAAAACCGCAAATTCTCCTGAACTTTCCATTTCTTCCACGTGATATTGTTCAACCTCGAAACAGCGTGCATTTTTTTTCAAAGAGTTGTTCATCATCTGGTCTGTTATTTGTTCGGAATAATCTCTTTAGTCTTGCTAGTCTAACTGAGTTTGCACAACGGCCATATCTTCCTCGCATGTGGCATCTCTCCCACATGGGTGAGGGAGATGCCTTTTTGCAGAGGTGCGGAAAAAGGCCACAGTTCACACAAAAACTAATTTGTGGAACATTCACCTGCGCAAAATTGAAATAAAAGATGGCCCAAGTGTCTTGCCAAAGGATTTTGCTGCAGCTTACATGGGAGAATTTCTGCAGCCATTATTCGAAAATTGGGTCATCTTCACCACTTTTACTCTGACGAATTCCCGGAACCCTGATTCATCCATTAGCCTATCTCTGTATCTCAATGGAAAATTATCATTTTTCTCAGGAGTTGTTGAACACAATTCTCTAAACGTGTTCTGACATTGTGAGGAAAATTTGTGAATCGAAACCAACAACCATCCAGCACACCCAACATCTCATTCGTTCAGATGAAAACAATGTGCGACTCTTAATGGACCTGTACCCAGGAACTATTGCTTTCCCTGCAGGAGAGGTGATTCATCTTTTGCAATGTGAGCCTGAGAGCGTTTAAGTTTCAGAGTCAACACAATGTTACAAGGAGTTGCTTGTTATACAGGGTGTTCCTAAAATTGCTGACCAGAAGCACGGGACTGATTCCTGGTGTGATTCTGAACAAAAAATATTCAATAAATTTTTTTTGATCCGATCCCCCGTTCTCAAAATACCCCACACCCCACCCTTAAATGGGGTTGCTAGAGTGTGAGGAAGAGAGCTGCTGCTTTGCGACTAGATCAGTTTCTTCCTCTGGAAAATATGAACAAATTACCCCTCCTTAGTTTTTCTTCTCCGGGGCCTCGTTTATGATATAAACCCCCCCGGAAAAACAGAGGGGTGGAAGGGGTAGACTTGCAAAAGTTGTCAACGGGTCCCGAAATTCACAGGAGATGTTCTCCAAGAATTTGCAACCATTTAAGTTCAGGGCTGTTTTTGCGTCAGATGAGCTGTAAGCCGGTAAAAAGCTCGGGGGATTTCATCCCCGATGATATTGGACCTCATTTTCTATGCAAACAAAGCCCCTTTGGCAAAAACACCCCTGAATATAAATTGTTGCAAATTCCTTGGAGAACATGTCCTGTTTACGTTGATCCATTACGTTGATTTCACAAGACAACTGCGCCAGGTCATGAAGTAGAAGAGATGGGGAAGCTGCAGCATGAAGTCCTTCTTTGTCATGACAATGCATACACATGCAAGAGCTAGGTTTCATTTGCTGCAATTTGTATTTTATCAGTTCTTTCAGCATGTTACCCTTTCTCGTACATACGAGTTCAAACAATGAAACCCGTAAGAAAGGAAAACAACAATCTGTGGAAAAGAACTCCATCAAAGAACGAAAAAGCAATGGGATCAACAAAACAAAAAGTCACGACACCACTGGGGCAGTCAAACGATGGGTAAGAGTACCCACTGTCAAGAGGGAACACAGGGAATGGGGCTGGAAGAGAATTACATTCTTCATCAGCTCTCCCAAGAAACGAGTACTTTCCAGGTCCTTTTGAACGATAGTAGACGGACCTTAAGAAAGTGAGCGCAGTAAGCAAATACAAAAAAAAATAATTGTATGACACAAGAATTCACCCCCTTCCCCATTTTATAAGAATTTTATCGAAGCTCAAAATACGTTTCTCCTTTTAAACGCTGCAATTCAACAGGCAAGATTTGTGTTAGCCGACCACCCAGACCTCGCCCCCAATGATTTCCATCTGTTTCCCAAGATGAAGGAACATCTCGAGGCAAAAGGTTTGCCAGTGGTGAATGTATGACGGAAGCTGTGAATCACGGGCTGGGGGAACAGACACTGGAATTTCAACACACTGACATCTTAGCACTGGAGCAAGATGGAACAAGTGCACAGCAGTTAGGAGAGATTGTGTGGAAAAATGATGACTTAGCCAACCACAGATATTCTCTCCCCCTGGTTAAGCGACAATAATTTCCATCTGTTACCAGATATTCTCTCCCCCTGGTTAAGCGACAAACCTCGCCCCCAATGATTTCCATCTGTTTCCCAAGATGAAGGAACATCTCGAGGCAAAAGGTTTGCCAGTGGTGAATGTATGACAGAAGCTGTGAATCACGGGCTGGGGGAACAGACACTGGAATTTCAACACACTGACATCTTAGCACTGGAGCAAGATGGAACAAGTGCACAGCAGTTAGGAGAGATTGTGTGGAAAAATGATGACTTAGCCAACCACAGATATTCTCTCCCCTGGTTAAGCGACAATAATTTCTGTGCAACCTCCATTTTAGTCCTTCGGGTGGGACTTTTAAGAAAAAGGTCCCATGTGCATCATCACAGTGCACACGTTAAAGAACAGCCAGCTCCAAGTCCAATGTGGCCTGGCAGGTACCAAGCCACTTGGTATCACCCTCCGATACTTGAGGTCGGTCATGTGGTTGGTCGCAGGCCTTGGTGTCTGGAATGGTGAATGCTGCAGCAATTGCACTTGGGAGTACACCGGTACCTCCCTGGGATGCTTTGATTGGGTGCCTGGGGCGTTGGGTGCTGAGCAGCAACTTTCAGGTGATATTTGCCAGCACCTCGCTGAGACCAACCTGTAGAACATCGTGTGAAATTTGAAATAGCAACTACAATGTGCAATTACAGGTCAATGGTCAATTTTGCACGTGAATAGGTTTCATTATTGGAGGAGCGTTCTTTCATTTTGGGTTCACAAAAATGGAATTGAATTGAAATTGAATTGAATTTGAAAAAAAAATTGAAAAATTGAAAAAAAAATTGAATTGCGGGCCAGGGTTTATCGCCAACCCAAGAATTACTAAATTCAAAATAACTGAGGATATTCATATGAAATAACTTGGCCGAAAAAAGATTTGATGTGCAAGGGCTTGTACAACAGGACAAAAAAACTTGGCCCCATCTGCCATTTGGCCCCTGGGGTCTGCCAGCCTGCAGCATGCCTAACCATATCGGTTCCATATTTCCTTGTTACAATCAAATTCAGATCCATGGGCTGGGATAGGAAATGTTAAGAGAGTAGGCCTACCCGATCGAGCTAACGATCTTTGCATTGGAGTGTCCAGGAAAGTGCATTTAGAATAATTTAGTTTGGGAATGGGACAACATCCCAGCCCGTTTATATTTTATTTCAAACTTCTTTCCACAGACAGTTTTTCGAAGGCTCAGTCCCTGGTTTCAAATGAATGCAACAGAATGCTGGAACCTTGGTACTTATTCTTCAGCAGATGGTGATAACATACCTTCAGGAAAAAGAAAACGAACAACACCTCACGATTTCTTCAAGATTATGCGTGATGATTACACGTACCGAGCTAAAGTCAGATGCCACCTGCACATTCTCTGGGGCATATTTTGCAAAAAAATGAATATCAGAGTATCAGAACGTGAAAATCACCAAAGCCAGTTGCAATTGCACATCCAGTTGCAGACAGCATTCAAAAGAGAATTTCAAACCAAGGGCACTGACCGATATTTTTTATGGTTCCAGATCAGGGATAAGGGGAATAACCAGGTTAGACAAATTTCAAAGGCTATCTCCAAAAATGAATTTTGACCTTTTCAACTTGCTCCTGTCCTGGGAGGAATTTGTGACATATTTTCAGGAACAAGCGAAAAATTTAATTGCTGTGGAGTGTGGTCACATGCAGATGCAAGTTGCAATGTGGCTTCTCAGTTGTTTGGAGCCTGCTGTCCGGGTTCGGAATATTTTTACGAAGGCTCAGTTTGAAACATCTTTCAGTGACTGGAAACGAGTGTCAAAAGGTTAAGTGTGCCACGCAACTTTTTTTTGCAAAACTGCTGATCTCATCTGGTGGCAGAAACCTGATCCAACAGGAGCAAATGTTGCATTATTCTGATGAAACTCGTATTGATGAATTTTTTGATGTCTTTCTACATTACGGGCACACTTCATCAGAGGAAACGAAAGCCGGGATCTTCTGAATCAAAACGTGATTTTAAGACAGACGTACAAGTTTTGGCATTCCTGGCTTTGTATCCCAAAAGAATCTCCAGACAATTATTCTCCATTGTTGAGTACAACCATCCTATGTTTGAATCCCAAAAGAATCTCCCGACAACTCTCCATTGATGTGTACAACCATCCTATCTCCATTTGCACTTCAAGGCACAAAAATCAATCCAGATACGAACGAGGGGCGTTCAATATGTTTAAGGCTTTGCACAGAAAATTTTATTTCATGGCGTTTTCCTTGCATGATATGTTCTGTAAATAAATATGAATCGCTTTAATTTGCGACCGGAATATTCTCTTCAATGATGTTTAGAACAATGTGAAACATCAAGATGTTTATCCATCCAATTTTCTTGATACTCCAAACATGATCAACCTTAATTTCTTGCTTTTTTCAAAATCTGGTTTATTCTAAGATGCTGGTGTGAATTTTAGAACCCGACACAGATTTTTCATTTTATCGCTGTTTGAAATGAATACGCCAGAAGCGGCCAAGTGAACAATTTGTTCAAATGAGAAATTGGCTTTTTTCAGAGGAACGCAAAATTCAATTGTATTTCAACAGGATCAACAAATTTTGAATGAATTGATTTGAAGAAGAATGCTATCTGGAGATAGGATTATGTTACATGACCAGTTTATTTCGTCAAATATTGTAAGTGATACTTAGGATAGTTGTTCCTATTCAGCTTGTTCATAAATTGCAGCACTTTAGATAGCTATGTCACAGGGTTGTCACCACCGGACAATACGAATACAGGGATTTGGAAAATTGCACATGGAAACCCTGGAATGCAGTGTAAAATCAGGGAAGTGGGGAAATGGCGAAAGTCTTGTCTGGGGGATATTTTAACATGATTTTTCTTATGCAAATTGATTTCAATTGTTTTTCAACAGGTTTCACTTTGTTTACATCTGCACGGTGTTGGAACAGACTAGGAAAACCTGAAGAATTTCTGCTTTGGATTTTAGATGACAGCCCTATTTAGAAAGCCAATGCCCCAATCTCATTGATATGCATCCCAACGTAGTTAGGATCCCAATGCTGTCAGTTTGCTCACTTTGTTGTGTTTTGTTTGTTTTTAAAATGATAACTTGCTGTCTTTTAAAAATGTAGGAATGTTGGATTGATGTTTGTTGTCAGCAAATTGTTAATTTCTGTCTTGACTGGTTCTGACTCAGCAGAATTACTTTAAGATTTCTTTGCTGTGAAAGGAAACAGCATGATGACTTCCATTGTGGAGCAAGCTATTATCAATGAAACTGTTAAACTGCTCATCAGTGAAGTTGCCAAAAAGGAAATCGAGGAGGCGAAGGGTAAATGTCAGGACTCTGAAAAAAGGAAAGTGAGAGAGGAATTGGAGGCTGGCAGAAAATGTCGTCCAAGATGGAGATGCTTCAAGAACTGGTGCCCAAGTTGAAACTGCCACTGTTGTCGACTCAAAGAGAATGAAGCGAGAAGCCAGCAGCAGAGCTCGTCAAAGGATGCAGACGTTTTCAGGGAAACAGAAATTCTTGACAGTGCAGATGATATCGATCCGTTGATAATGATGATCTAGATAAAGGTTGCTTGTCTTTCTTTATTTAACAGATTTCATTCTTTTTAATGCTCTCCACTAGTTGCTTGTATTGCATTCACTTTCTTCATTCAACAATGCTTTCCAGTGCAAACCTGCTATCAAAAAAATGTGGGGGCTAAAAAAATGTGGGGGCTAAAAAAATGTGGGGGCAAAAAAATGTGGCACTCTTGGAGTAAAAAGTCATGATCCTCGCAATTTGCAAACTTGACAACCAGTTTGGAAACGCATTTACAATTTTATTGAATTTATTACGTTTTAATTTATTTATTTAAGAAATTTTGCTGTATCAAGCTGTCCAAGGCCTCAAAAAATTGTTGAAGTCATTGAATGTGGCTAATTTCTTGCATGATCGGCTCAACCAGGAAAGTGGTACAAGGAAAAGGGTGCGACCAACCTCATAGATTCCAAGAATAGGGTTTGATATGATGCGATTGTCTCATGTCTCCCACATCTTGCCTCCCCTGGTTTCTGCATCTCATCAGTTGCATACACCGATTCCAATGAAAAAGATTGACTGTGCCTGGCCAAGCCTGGTCGCGTCAGCAGCAAAAACTACGAGCAAGTCTGAAGCATCTGGGACCACGGTTTTCACATCTGAATTGTGGAATTCCATGTCCCTCCTCGACAATGTTTCGAAGACGAAAACCAGTCCTTGACGTTTTGCAGGATGTCTATCAATAATTGTCATTAAACTACGAAGATTGGATGAAATGCCAGGAACATCGTCTAGAGCAAATCTTCAGTGCTATCTTGGATTCAATTCACAAATCGTGGAGGATTCACCACTCCCTCAGAGGAATAGCATTCAATTGTACTGGACTGTGAGAAGTTTTCTCAGTTTTTCGTGGACTGCAAGTTCTTGATTGGAAGAAAGGGAATTGTCCACTAATTGTTCTTGATTGGAAGAAAGGGAATTGTCCACCAATTATCTTCAGCCATCCGCCCCCAATACCCTGCAATTTCACCCAAGGTCACAAAAAGTACTGCAGAACTAGAATATTCATCTGGATGAGACAAAGGAAGGATCAGCACAACGAGTTCCTTGCCAACAAATGCAACTGTGGAAGAAATAAAAGCAGCGGGCAAAATCCTGAAATGTACAGCGAAGCTTCCAATGCGAGCTTCCAGTCGACTTAAAATCTCACCTTAATGTTGTCCACTTGTGGGAAGTCGATCAAGAGAATTATCTCAGACAAAACGAGGAACGACTTGTGATACATGGAGGAGTAGGGTTGGAAATTTGGGCAAAGCACAGACAGTTGCTTGATTTGTTGACGCCATCATGCAACGAAGCTGTTGATCTGATGATAAAAATATGTCAACTCTTTCACAGGGGTTAAAATACCCCACAACCGGGGTGGTTCCCTCACCCTGGTTTTGGACTGGCAGAACGACATCATCCAATCTAGAGAGTGTCTATGTTGCAACAGGTGAGAACGCCTGGAGCAGACCAAAACCAACTCGGAGTCGCACGGAGCAGGCAGGGACTGAAGGCTCTAGCTCCCGCAATTTCCCATCGTATTGGCATCGCAGTGTGTTAAACGAGTTGTTCAGACTCACAGTATGACACTTATAGTCGAATAGAGTATTCTGTTTAATTTTAGTTACTCCAATTAATCTTGATGAATTTTAGTTGCTCCAATTATTCGCTAAAATGTCGGATGCATGGAAGGCACACCCGCCGCTTTGAAATAAAGAGGGGAGGTGCCTGCCGCAAATGTCCGATGTAGCGTTCGCCCGAGAACGAAGAAGAAGGCCGCTGTGCCAGGAGAGTTTCTTGGAATCAATTGAAAAATCAGTTCGCATCAGGCGATTCTTGTGACAAGGCGAATTGAGGAGAAAGGATTTTATCATCGTAGATTTGTGGCATGGGCGAGCTTGGTGAGGGCTTGCTGGTGTTGTTGGGAGTCTGGCTTAAACCATCCTCAAATAATTACAGTCTCACATATATTCTATTTCGCTTCATGTTTTAAATTCTTCAAAACCTACACCCGAGGAACTCAGGTCGTTGGAAGCCACTGCCTAGAGTGCTCAAAGAAATACCATATTTCTCACCCCTTGTCATTGGGTTGGTCAGATTTCAACTTGTCTGTGCACAGAAATCGTTCCACGTTTCGGTGGGAGATCACAATTTGCAGACAAGATTGTGACGCTTTGTTTGTCTTATCCTAATGCAGATCGTCTTTGGCGAATCCGCCAAGATATTTGATATGCTGAATGAAAAATTCATGGAACACGCCAAACTCACAGTATATACATTGACGAGGTGATCGTCAAATTTAAAGGAAGGTTGGTGATTCGCCAATGCATTCCTGAGAAGCAGAAACTGGGATTTTAAAATTTTTAAGGTCCGTGCTGCAAATGTGTACACTCCAAAAATTAAGGTGAATCTGGGCAAGGATGCAGAATAAGCAAATGCAGAAATGGGTACCATCAGTTCGCTGTTCGCTTGTGGTTCCCTTTTGGCACCACTTTGTGATGCAGGAAGTGTTTACACATGGAATCCACAGTCAGTAGCGAATAGCAGTTAAAGCGCAGAACAATGAACTTGACTTTTTTGATCGGCGAGTTCGATTTTTAATGGCCAATCAATATAAATTGGATGGATGAGTTTTGCCAATTGTCAGTTTGAAGCTCGGGTTTTTCACTTTGATAGCTGACAACTGCACTGATCAAAGGTGTTGGTCTACCTGGCCTCGTCCACACGCCTACAGTCATCACCTGACTTTCTGACGATGAGGTATGCAATCAGTGATCGCGTTGAGCTGGTGTCCATTTTTGCCAACACCAAAATAGTTTGAGGCGAACGTGTTCAATTTTTCACAAAAGATATCCCAAGAAGCCAAAACCGAGTCCAAATACAGCATTGTCAATTGTAAACAGATTTCGACAAATGGGATCTGTGAAGGACGAAACAAGGTGGCCGAGACGAACAGTTCTTGGCTAACGAGAACTTAGTGATAAGAGCAGCATTGGACCAGCCCTTTCAGTCCTGTCGAGAAATTGGACGTACAGCCGGTGTGTCTAAATCCTATACACGCACAGAATTTTGGAGCAAAATGGTTTCCGTCCATGGAAAATCCCAAAAGGACAAGAACTTTGTGCAACTGAACTGAATTGGCGAATAACGTTCTGTGAAACAATGACGGAGGAATTTCGACTCCATCCAGCAATGCTTAATCGTATTTATTTCCGGTACTGTTATGCACTCCTCCATTAAAATGGGAAAATAAAAATATTTGCAGGAAATTCAAACTTTGGGTAAACTAAACTAATTGGGGGAATAAAGCAGAACTGGGGACAACCTTAATCCCAGTTCGGGATTGTCCCGTAGCTGGGAATAAAAGGTGGACGATCGAGAACCAATGAATACATCACAAGAGGAGAATCTGGAACCCTTGATGATGGATTGAAAGTTCAGGGAGGTCAGTGTGTTTTTGCCCTTTGTCTTTGCTGGTTTATCTATACACAAGAGCGCAGGAAAATCACAGTTACCTGCGTTGGGTTACGTTAGGTTTGTTCATATTGGGTTTCGGCCAGATCAGAAGGTTACTTTATGATAGGTTTTGTAAGGCAAGGTTGAACTTGTGGGACGTAATCAACCAGACATAACCTAACCTAAATCAACCTAACTTAAGTACCTTATCCAACGCGAAGTTCAACGGGTTTTCCGTGACTACGGAAAAAACTCCAGAAATGAAATCTGTATGAATGAAAACAACAAAAGCAAAAAGACATTGTCACCCTGTGCTTTCAATCCACCATCGACGTTTCTAGATTGTCCCCTTATGATACATTCATAGGTTATTGATTGTTCCCCTTTTATTCGCATACAGGGGACAATCCAGAACACCAGAACTGCAGTTGTGGATCGTCCCCGGTTCTCCATTGTCCACCCCCGTTGTGCAATGGAGGGATTCACAATATAGGGATCCACAGGATTTTGGGGTTCAAACTCGATCCGGAAGGATTATTGACTATGCTGTGTTTGTTAATAATTTAAAAAGAATAAAAACAAAAATCCCAAACGTGAGACAGAAATTGTGAAGGGTGGGCCCGTTTAAAGAGATTGCGGAGGAATGACCCGCTGATTTCCCACGTGGAAAAACGTCCAAAGCAAATGCAGACGAAGAATGAAAACATTCAAAACATTTGACAATGAAATCGATCTGAGATCCCTGCAAAAAGTGCGAAGAAAAGCAATGAGGTCCAACGAAATCAATCTGCACACAACCAGCCCTGCCGCCAAAAGACTTGTGAAAAGAACGAACAATGGGTCACACTTTGGAAAACCAGACCGCATGTTGACTGCAGAAATTCGGATATTTTGCTACATTCCCAACTAATACAGCCAAGTTAAGGTGGAATGGCAGAGGTAATAAGGTCAGATTCCTTCTTTTAAATCACTTGGCTTGGGTCAGGAAGAATGATAAAACAGCCAGTTCTAATTGACAGACATTCCACTGTTCGTGTTACCGAAACAAGGAAAAAGGCGAGAAAAATGCAACTGTGGTTCTTTTTTGTTTAAAGAAGAGTTATAAAACACACACTGAGCATTGTGATGACGGGGCTAGAGAAAGCAGCATATGCGGGAATAACAATAATGCGTACAAGCTTGCGAAAAACAGCCAAAATGTATGCACGCCTTTGACAACACGAACGGACTGACCGAAGGAGTTTTTCGGTAAAAAAAACAAAAAAAAAAAAACAGCGAAAACCGCACAACAGGCAATGACCTTTCTGGGATCTGTTCGTTCCCTCTGGGATCTGTTCGTTCCTAACTGTGGACTCCCTGTAGACATTGGTTTACGTGCCCCTTTTGTTCGCGAAACCTACGGAGATGGGCTTCAACTACAATCAGAAAAAACGTTCGAAGAGTGGATGTTAGATACATGCATTGTGGGGACATTGTGCCCCAGACAAGTGACAACTTGACAGTGAGCTGTCGAGCCCCACAGTCAGCTGCATGCTGTCGAACCATGCCGATCTCACACTACCAAGGTGCTGTCTGAACGAACCTGAAAAGGCAATAAAGCCAGGTGTTGTACTGTCCAACCAACATATGGGGTACCTGGACATGTCAGATAGGATGGTAAATTCTTAAAGTAGCTGCTGGAAACAGTGTTAATGGCCAAAGGTGATATTCTTCCACTTTGTTGACCACCCACAACGGCTTTGTTGTCTTATCAGATGGAGGGTGGTCGATTGGACCACAGAGAGTTCCGCCTCAAACTCATTGAGCAAATGCTGCAATTGAGTGAGCAGCATCAAGGTCTGCTGCTTGAACGACTTCCTCCTCTGCCCGCATCTGTTCAGGATGACGTCATTCGACTTGATGGAAGTGGTCATTTGCCGCCTTGCACGATCCATGGGAGACGTTGCAAGGTGTGCCACGCCGAAAAACAAGTTGCCCGGCCTCAAAGTGTATAAAATGCCAGATGAACCTGTGTGTGTGAAGCACCAACTGATTTCATATTTGTCACACAGAGCTTGACCTCACAGACACAAACTGCTCAGGTGCGGCAACAAGAATTTTTTGGAGGACTACTTTCTTATCAATGGAGAAACTTTGAATTTCGGTGGGGTGCATTTCATTCAAATTCTGTGTTAACTTTTGGCAGGCAAATTTGAACACATATTTCATAAACTTAGACTCATGACCTCAAAACGAGACTTTGGTGCCATGTTTGGAACATTATCAGGCTGCAAAAAAAGTTCAATTTTTTTTTCTCTTGCCCCTCCCCTGGTTTTGGGGGTTGGATTCTTTGTTCCCTACGGTACCACCCCCGTGAAAGGGACAACGATTAAGGCCACTGAAACTGATTTCATTTTCACTATGTCCAGTGGAAGGGCTGCCCAATGGCTCAGACGCCATGCTGATAAGTGATAACTGAGCCACACATGAAAAACCAGAGAGGACCGAGCACACTGATAAAGCATTTTGTGACTGTTTCTAGCTTCTTGGCAACTTCAGTGCAAGAAGTAAAATCCATGTGAAACTTTCTCAGGCACAAATCAAGTGTTGGGGAGAAGTACAAATTTCGCAGATTCACTGCGCTGCAATGCATTCAACTTCAACAAACAATTGCTGCAGTAAATCGTGGAGAACTGGGAAAGCTGCGTGACAAATGCCAAAAAGTGACCTACATATCAATTCCAGTCAGAGCTTTGTCAGAATGTAGGTATGAGACAAGTGTGGAATGACATGTATGACAAAACTACCAAGAGGTCACCAATTCCAAATGTGCGGCATGATCAGAATGCAGTTATAAGACAATGAGACAAGTGTGGATTGACATGTATGACAAAACTACGAAGAGGTCACCAATTCCAAATGTGCGGCATGACCAGAATGTAGGTATAAGACAATGAGACAAGTGTGGATTGACGTGTATGACAAAACTACCAAGAGGTCACCAATTCCAAATGTGCGGCATGATCAGAATGTAGTTATAAGACAATGAGACAAGTGTGGATTGACATGTATGACAAAACTACGAAGAGGTCACCAATTCCAAATGTGCGGCATGACCAGAATGTAGGTATAAGACAATGAGACAAGTGTGGATTGACGTGTATGACAAAACTACCAAGAGGTCACCAATTCCAAATATGCGGCATGACCAGAATGTAGGTATAAGACTGTGAGACAAGTGTGGATTGGCGTGTATGACAAAACTACCAAGAGGTCACCAATCCCAAATGTACGGCATGATCAGAATGCAGGTGTGAGAAAAGTGTGGAATGACATGTGTGACAAACTACCAAAAGGTC
Source organism: Sinentomon sp. SZTP_YWyxl (assembly GCA_030068105.1). Classification (NCBI taxonomy): domain Eukaryota; kingdom Metazoa; phylum Arthropoda; class Protura; order Sinentomata; family Sinentomidae; genus Sinentomon; species Sinentomon sp. SZTP_YWyxl. The sequence continues at coordinate 13,052 of JASGXE010008979.1, forward strand.
ACTAATCCAAAATGTACCGCATGATCAGAATGTGGCATGAAACAAACGTGTATTGACGTTGACGAAAAAACCACCAAGAGGTGACCAATTCCAAATGTGCAAAATGATCAGAATGCAGGTATGAGAGAAGTGATTTTGACGTGATGACAAAACTACAAAGAGGTCACCAATCACAAGTGTTTTGACGTGATCACAAAACTACCAAGAGGTCACCAATAAGTGTGTGGTATGATCAGAATGCAGGTATGACACAAGTGTGGACTGCCACGATTTGAATGAATACCCTGTTGCAGGGCCGTAGCTAATGGGGGGGGATGGGGGGGAGGCTCCCCCCAAAGTTGCAAGAAAATACGGGGAGTTGGGAAAATGCAGCCGCGAAGCGGCTGCATTTTCCCTGCTCCCAACTCCTCCGTATTCGGTGAGGACAATTGGATTTTCCCAACTCCAAGAAATTGTCAACTCCCAACCCAACTCCCAAAATTTCCAACTCTCGGAAAATGAGAATATTCTGATGTGTTAATATAGCCAAGTTGGGAAAATTAACCCGGAAAGCAACTAGCTTAAGCAACCGCACTCACAATTCACTGCTACACAACTGAGCATATATCAGCACGGTAATGTTACTTATTTCCCCATGCCGGCCATCCTGAGCCAACTCCAAATGCGGCTCATATTTTCCCAACTTCCATGTTCCCCACCCCCGAGTTCGGAAAATTGAATATCGCGACTGCATTTTCCCAACTCCAGACTTCATTTTCCCAACTCCCATTCTCCCAACTCCCGAGTTGGGAAAATGAAAATGCGATATCCCATCGCGGATTTTCCCAACTCCAAGAATATTATCCAACTGCCCTCTAATCTCGCATGGATTTCCCAACTCCTAGAAAATGAGAATATTCTGATTCAGAAGCCTGGAAAGAAGTATAACATCACTCATCACATGTTGATGGAAAGAAATTTCCCCACACCGCTCTCACTCATAGATGAATCAATCATGAAAAGAATTTTCCAAAGTCTGAGCTGCCTCCTGCAGATCTCCCTTCAGCTCTGGCAGCCCGCCGTTGGACTCTTTCAGTGTCTAAGAGAAATCACTGGCATAGTTTCCTTGTGCAAAACCTGTGGCGTTTTACACACTACTTTTTGCTCCCGCTGGTGGGAAAAATTGGCATCAGGAACACAAATTTTGCACCCAAAATGAACCCTAAATTTCAAAATTTCTTCAGCTTCTGGGGGGCTCCGCCCCCCAGACCCCCCGCCAGGGGCTCTGCCCTTGGCACCCCGCTGGGGCTTCGCCCCAGACCTCAAATACTGGGGGGCTCCGCCCCCCAGACCCCCCTCAACGTCCCAACACTCCGAGCGTCAGTTGGGAAAATTCAACTGTGTCAGTTGGGAATTTCTATAATCCTCCCCCCCCCCAAAGATATACCTTCGCTACGCCCCTGCCCTGTTGCAAATGCAGGTATGGGATTTTCAGAGAGGCTTTGAAATAACATTCTTGGCAGGAAATTATTTCTGATGTGATCAAAAATAATTGAGAAGAGAAAAGGAACCAAAAACGATGATCCTATTTTCATGAGATCGCTTTGTAACAACTCCAATTTTTGATCTCTACAAAATTCAGAAAGGTTCATTGCAAAGATGAAAAACATCTTTGAAGATTTGTTTCATCAGAACAACCAAAAACTTTCCACAATGTGTGGAGGTTTATTTCCATGGTCGTCAGGAGAGACTTCATCTGCAGGCTGGCACCCTTGGGATACTATGCGATATGGACCACAAAGAAGTTTAAGCTGATGGGTGGGATGAAGCTTGAAGAACAAGTGACCACCAGATTGGAGTGCTTCAAGAACAACAATATTTGTGATGCCACAGACAACCGAGGATTCTCAGACTATAACCAGTGGCTGCACCACTGTTGCCGCCGACCAAATTCACAATCTCTCTCCGTCTTTTTGAAACCATTGAAAGAGTTGTTTCGCCAGAACAATTGTTTTTGGTGTTGGTTTAAAAATGGAATCCTGTCCATAATTATTGTCATCATCAAATTTTTTCCACGGGATGAAAATTGTTAGCCAAGCTACCTACAGCCTTTAACCTTGAAAAAAGCACAAGACACCAGTCAATGGGGGGTCCAAAACGGTTCCTGTATTCAGTCCTGCAACGTGGATCTGGTTGCAAATTTTTGAAACTAACTGATGTTGACAACAGGTAGAGATATCGTTGTAGATGGTGCAATAGCAACACAATTTGTTGTCAGTCCTGTTAACCGTCCCCTTTACAAACTGTTCCTAATTGGCAAATTTTAAAGGATGCTGACAAAAAGCATCACATGCGACTTCTTAATTTTTCAACTCAGAT
>JASGXE010008980.1:0-16962 GCA_030068105.1 Sinentomon sp. SZTP_YWyxl
CAAAAATTTGGCGAAAATTTCAATTCAAATGCTCTCGGCTTTTTTCTGACATATGACATTTTGAACCAATTGGGTGGAAATTCGGTCGTAAAAAAAGAAAAAAGAAAAGAAGAACCTAAGGAGGAAAAAGGAAGCTACCGATTTTCAAATGCCAAAACTGCTTTAATTTTTTGCGTTTTATTTTTAGAAATTCTTTTGACTTTGAAACCGAAAGGTTTGGATCGTTTCCAAAAAGAAGGAAACGCTGGGGAATAGAAGGACAAAGGTGCCGGCCAATGATTTTCCGGTTGGGGGAAAGGCCCCGGCCAAAGCGAAAGTGGTTTCCCAGGAAGAAACTAGGATCCAGTTATTTCAACTGCATTGAGTTTCAACATCGAATTGTCCGAATGTCATGCATATCCCAAACAAAGGGAATTTGGAAAGATGGCATTTTTCAAATGTTGAGTTTCCAAATCGGAATTTCCGAATTGTCATTTCCACAAATTTGGAAAATGGATTTCGGGGAAGTGCAAACCTTGCCAATCTGAGAATCCGATATTCATTAAATTCGTAATGTCGGCAGAGATAAATTGCAATTACTATACGGATACGCATTATATCACTTGTTTATGTAATCTCGTTGACTGGTTGCACTTGTCCAATGCATTGTCTTTTAGTCAAGAAAATTCGCACAAAGCGGCCAAATATTACAGACAATAGCCACTGTTATTACAATCAATTTAGTTCACTTTGGAAGCCGACATCATGCCGAGAACTGGCATTCAGAGCCAATTTCGCGGAACAGAAAAGACTTGCATTATGAAGCGTCACTTTTGCGCACTCGTTCTGGGTGGAGAGTGCGAACGTTTTCACAGCATTTCCAAATATTCAAAGATATTGCAGCGGAGTTCAACATGAGGCAATCCTTCTTGTGGACGTGTGAATCATGTATTTTGATTCAGACTTGCAATTTAAACGTAAATATCGATTTCAGCAAGACAGGATAACACATCAAGAATAAAAACCCATACATTTTCAGGGCCAGATTGGTAAAAATAACGTAGAGAACAAAATACAGAACTGTTGCACTCATAGATATAGGTTATCACACGTAACACAATGAAGAAAAAATAGAAAAGAAAATAAAGAAAAGGAATTGACCCATACCTTGTTCAAACGACTTGTGATGATGATTTAAAATATCAATTCAAATGAGGCATTGAATGATCACTTATGGAATTGATAATATGTTCAAGCATGATTTGTAAAAGTTTGCAAGGATATGTGAATCCTTGGGGGGGGGGGGGAATTCCACTCCAGAAGTGTTCGCGCAAAAAAAAGGAATTGTAACGAGCATTGCACTTTTTTGTCGGTATTGTATATTTGAAAGCATGCGACCTATACCATGCACCAGAGAAAGACCTGGCTCGTATTTCATCAGGAAGAGACATGAGTTACGTTGTAAATTTTGGCAGTCTCAATGACACCTCTTGCTCTGAGTCAAACGCGGCATACTCTTTATTACCATGTGATGCAATGAGAACGAAAATCAGCTTATGTTTGATCCTTAGTTACGCCGGGAAAGTGTGCCTGAAGACACGTTACATTTGCCTATGATATGATGGGCAAATGATAACACATCACATGTTCCAGGGCGCCAGTGCCAGGACAGGCACCATGCGCCAGGACAGGCGCCAAGTGCCAGGACAGAGAGCGGCTGCATGAAGTGATTCACTCCCATTTTGTAAGTGTGCTGAAAACACATGAGGCCTATACTTGAACGGGCATCTCATCCACGCTTCGAAGCACTTCGACAATTCAATTCAATTCAAATTCATTTTATTTGCGGAGTTTCCCCGATCAAATATGTACAAGGATAAACTTAGGACAAACAAAAGGACGACAAACGATGATAAATATTATAGGTGCACAAAATGGAGAAGCCAAAACATTCGACAATGTTGCAATTACACAAAAGTGAGGGACTCTTAATTAGGTCTTTGAAAGTACGTTTCTAAACGACTACGAAAAGTGTTGACGTTTAGCGGGAGAAAAAAAGGGTAGCTGGAAGCTGATTCCACTCGGGGCAAGTACAGCCGAGAAAGGAAAATTTCCCTACGTCTTTTTTGAATGTTGTTGCCCTAATCTTGAAGGGGTGATCATTTTTCGAGTAAAAGGTTGTGTTCTCTATCAAAGGGAGCATCTCCCCCACCCCCCATTTCCTTGAAGGATCATAAAAAGAGCAACCAGTCGCGAGATCATTCTCCTTTCGGACAATCTCATCCAACAGAGCTTTGCAATCATTTCAGAGACGCAATTGCAACGCAGATGCAACCAAATCAAACTTGAAGAAGGTGGAATTGATTCCGGTGCCAACGTTGATCAATTTTTAATGAGTGCGGTATATTTTTCACGGACGCTGCGCAGTTTGCTCAGAATACAATGCAAACATCCATTTTCAATCGCTTGACCTAAAATTCAGAGCCGCTGATTTTCTCCAGGATACTGCGGAGTTTTCGCCAGATCAACCTAATGTTCCATTTATTCAATTCTGATTAAACAAATCAACCTTCTCGGAGGTGAAATTAATCATCGGATTGGCTTTCTTTTTTGTTACCAATTTATATTGCATTTCGTTTGTATTCCATTAGAATTGTTAGCAGCGGCTGATGCAAAGACGGATGCAAAGTGGAGGTTTCTCAAAGGTAACACAATCATGCATTTATTCACTTCCCCCTTAACTAAATCGACCTTCGCAAATGTGAAATTGGCTACTGGCCTGGCTTTTCTGTTGTTCTGGATTTCCATACAAACATTTGCGAGTCTGAACAAAGAAGTTGGTAAACGACTCTAGGCAAAAAACAAAGCCGGTTCAGGCCTATACATTCTTAAATCGATTAGTTAGATTACCACCACAGCACCTACATGCTGTAATTATCACCTGCAAATTACAAAAATTTGAACTAATCATTTTGACTTCTGTTGCGCTCAAGAAGAAATTATTCATCGAGCGAAAAATGCGATTCCAGGAAAACGAAAGATTTGTGCAAAAATGAGGATGGTAGGGATGACCATGGGAGAAACGCGATGTAGGTCCTCTCGTTTTTTTTTTCAGAATTGGCATGGTGTGTAAAATAAGAATGGAATTGGGCTGCTGCAAGTCATTTTTTATTTTTTATTCGAAAAGGCAAAGTTTAAGCGATGCGGGTACGATGCTCTTTTCCGCTGTTTCAATGTCACAAATAAGGTTTTTCGCGTGACAAAAGTTAAGAGCAGGTATACTTCTTGACAAAATTTCACCGGGGAGAACTCAGAACTGGCGTTAGTTAGAAGTTTGCGCAAAAATCCGCAGTGCATGGTTACATGGCGCAGGGATTCTTCATGCCTTGAAACTAACATATAGGACAACACAGCCAATATGATATTTGCATGAATCAATTGCAGGCAGAGTACTTCAAGAAGGGGCTGGAACACACGCATCGAAAGGTTAAATACAAGCATGCGCATGTGCTTTCCGGCATCTGGGGCAATTCCACGAACAAGAATCGGGATATCTGACCTCTCCCCTTTTTAGGTTTCTAAACTGCGATTACGTGATTGGTAAAAGGTCACGTGATTAAACAAAAAATCAAACCTTTATCGGTGTCTTCGTTTCACCCTCGTTGTAAAAGAACTCAGAATGCGACCCTGTGCTATTCCGATTCCACTGAATAACATCGAAAAAAAAATGAAAGATATCGTAAGACATAGAGCTGCTGACTCAGATTCGAAGAATGTTGATGCACTGGGAAGAATAATCGAAAGACCGTTGAAAAGAATCGCCATCTTTGTCACGGTGTCAATATGTTGCACCTATAAAGTACACTAATTTCCCCAAGTTTTTTTTCGTGGAAACTCTCACAATTCTGCTGCGTTCAGTACACAATGAAAAGATAAAAGCACGTATATACCTGACTAAACAGTGTCCAGAAATTGAACGGTGTCCCATAATGTGTTCACTCATGAGGGAGGTTGGGTGCATGGTTGGCTTCATAATTTTTATTTTATTTCCTTCCGCAAGCGGACTCCAAATATGTCAATGTAAACGGAAAGGTGCACCAGCTTTCTCAAAGACACATGTTTTGTTGAAATTTGGTCTTTGCACCAGCTTTCTCAAAGACAGGTGTTTTTGTTGAATCTGGTCTTGCCAAGCCCAGGACGGACTCGCCAAAGCGTCTCGTGTAAGATGCGAGTAGATGTTTGAGAGACTGCACAAATGACGAAGTCTCAGGTCACGAGACTCCTGCTTGACATGACTGGCACCATTTTTGGAATTCAAATACCTCGAAAGGCATTCGAAAACATGAAAGGTGCCACACAAGTTGTCTCATTCCGTGCACATTTTGTTCTAAGGAATGCTATACCCTAGTGCTAGACATGAACCATCTTGTGCTTCAATTCGGAATGATATCAACTGGGTGAAACTGTTGCGGTTGTGCACGCGCAGCTTGTTTAAAAGAGAATGAAATGATGAAAGTTCATGATGGGGGTGATGACTATAATGAGCTCATAATTGGGCGTGTGTTGATGGTGTACGTAATCCCGGAAGTATTTTATCAAACTCTGAACTCATATAGATGAATGTGATAAATCCAATTGAAATTTAGGTATCATAGCAGGCAATTTGTTTCGGTTTTAATAAGACTTTCTTCCGACATTGTCTAAACCAACGTTTCCGCTCTAATTACTCCACAAAAAGATACACAAAAGGTAACCCAATGCGACACCCATAAAGCGATACCAAATCCTGGAAGCTACAATCAACTTCCGAAGGAATTTGATTCGCGTAATCGTAACGTGAGGCGGTTAGTGGATGAGGGAATAAGCCCGGACGTTCATCATACATTTATTGTCAACCATATTAGGAGTTAGAATAGGTTAGATTTTACGAGAATATGCTTTTCCAGTCATAACAAAAAATTAAGACAATTCTCGATATTCCTAGATATTATCGCATTCCGCTGACCAAGAACAGAAAAGAAACGCAAGAAGTAATCTAAGTGTATCACATGAAAAGTGCTTTCATTCCAACGAGTTTTGGCATGATCGATAAGCAGATAAGTAGAAAAAGAACTTGAGAAAGCGTTTTGGAGTCATTTTGAAGAAGATGAAACGGTGCTAACTGACCTTCCTCACACTGAAAAACGATAGTATCACGAATAAAAAGTGCGTGAAAATTTCTGATACATTTGATTTGTCACGATTTTATCACGATCAGGAAAATTCTATTGGGATTTTAGTAAAATGTTTGTGTTTTATATTGAAATTTCCCTGTTTCAATCAAGTGACATTTCTATCATGATGTGTATCAACACTATATTCATATCAGCCGTTTGTAGCCGATGATGTCCATTGTACAAAGCCGCAAAGTTTCGGCATTTCGAATCATTATTAGGTTCGATTTATCGTGTTATGTCATACTGTGAAATGGACTTATCGAAATTTTCGTAATGTCGCGAAATTCCGGTCTTGGCGTGTTTGCGTTTCAATTTTGTAAAGGTTCGTCGCATCTTGACAGCAAAAAGTATTTCATTATTTTGATAAGTGTTTGTATTCTATACAGTGATGCGACTGGTTGTGTCACGACAGTGTTACGCTTTTTGGAATGTCACGATTTTGTCGGAATATTTCATGGGATAATCATCTTGATTAACATCATGGCGATAAAAAAAAGCGAGACCCGTTGACTCTATCCGTAATGAAAAAATGAAATACGATGATGTGTAATTTTACAGAATAATTGATAGATTTTATTTATGTCATGCAAGTATATTCCAATAAAACGTTTATAGTTAAACAGTTGGTTGCTGCTCTGGGAATCTAATTCCCGCAAGTCAAAATTACCTAATAGGTGTGTCGTCGCCTTTGGAGCGAGCAATCTGTTGCACACGTATATTTTGAACTCCCTCACTCCACCCGAATTACCTCACTTGACAAAACTGCACACAGCTACACCATCCTCGTTCTGAGCGTTGAGAGATCTTTGCACACTGCATTTTGGCCCTTCTATCAGTCTGAGGGCTTAAAAGCTGCCGGCGTCTTTCGAATGATCAGCATTGACAAAGAATTCTTGGTTGAGTTAGATACTCTGTCAGAAGGTATCTGTGCGTCTACCGTAGAATATTGTTGGTGCTGCATGGGAGATGGTGAATTTTTGGAGACTTCTTTGAGCTTGACCTGAATATAGAACGTTTCTACTTTTGTGCACATTTTCATTTTTAAATTTACCTGGGAAAGGTGAGTAACTTTACGCAAAATTGTCAACATTCTTTGCCCGAATGTCCGAGCTTTTTCATTTAAGCGCGAACGGAGAACTGAAATTAATTACAGAAAGTGCTGATAGTTCAGTGGTAGAGCACTGGGATTGAGATATCAAGGTCGAGGGTTCGAGTCTCGTCAGCGGCAATTTTTTTAATTTTCGAATGGCAATGTTTGCTTAGACAAAACACTTTTTCAGATGGAAAAACAACCAAACAAGAATTTGAAATTTTCCAGACATGAATACGTGTGCCTGTTTTCCAGTTGTTAGCGACAAGAGGAGATGTGACCTCAAGCCAGGTAGGTGCCAATTGCAAAGGGAGGGCCCTGTGAAGTTTCGGTTCAGCGCTGCACCAAAAGTGCACATTTTAAAAGCAGGAGCGGAACGACCAGCAAACCAGAAAGATCGTGGTTACATAAAATTGTAAAATCTCAGAAAAGTAGAATTATCAAAAGATTGAGAGGTCAAAACAGACAGAGTTTCAAAAATTGAGGCACACACCTCAAAAGTTCGGATCACCGATTTTTGCACAAATTTGCACATCCATATACATATCTGTAAAAAGGGCGCAGATCATTCTGACAATGAACAGACTCCACTTTTCGGCAAATCCACCGGGGATTGTAAATTTGCAGCAAATACTCAGGGTGGATTGACAGTATTATTCAACGATTTTGTAAATTGATCCAAGAGGGCTAATCCGACGCTAGTAAGCTGGCTGACTTATAACCACAACGGCACGAGGGATTCAAACGTCCACTCTGCTGGCACTGCATCACTTAAAATGACTTGAAAAATAAGAGCCTGAAATTAAGCAAACACAGAAGTATTGAGATCTAGACGTTTAACAGTGATAGCTCTCGTTTTGAAGATGTTGACGACTTTAAGGACGTTTCTATGCTATCTGTATCCTCAACAGTAAATTTCGAGTCCTCCGTAATGGAAGGGCAATTCTTCTGACTCCCTGCTGCATCAAGGAGGGTTGGGCCTCTGATCAGTGCTTGAACCAGTTCAAATAGATCGTATTTTTCAAAGAGTTTCATAGCGGCCTCTCGATTGCGAGGAAGCCTCGTTAGGTAGGATTTATTCCAGGAGTCTGATTTGATATTAAAGCCTCCAATAACTAATACATTATTTTGTACGTCAGAGTGCAAGTTTCAACTCGAAAGCTTGGGATCAAGCGTGTTGAGAAAAGCGTTCTTCGTTCTTGGTGGTCGATAAATTGCTACGACGAAGATAGATGTTTTAAGATAGGGAAATAGAAGCTGGCAGACTAAGAATTCGCAAGATCAATGTCTGGTTGAGATTTCAGTCAACACGGCCAGACAGAATCAGCAGAACACCTCCTCCTCGGCGGTTTCTGTGTCGTCTGATGGCGTGATAAACCGGAGTAAAAAATTCTGCATCAAATGCAGTGTCGTCAAACCATCTTTCGATGCATATTCGTATTATTAGATTTGGTGAATGGATTTCAGCAAGAGTGTGGAGCTTAAGTACTTTGTTCATTTGTTGAGCATGCTTTGATGGTTGTGGCTGAGAATGTTTGGATAAGGCTTTACCAGGCGAGAATTCGTGGCTGGCAAAGTGACAAGAGGTTGGTAAAAGGTGAAATGGGTTCGAGAGATGAATTGGGGGCGAGAAACGGATTCGGAGTGAGGGATGAAAACTTGGGCCGAGATATAAATTAGGTCCGCAAGAAATGAAAAGGAGAATTGAAGATGTCATGGAAGGAGCACCGCCATGGAAGGAGCTGAGGTACCTTTTAATCTCTGAATGCTTTTGGGAAACATAGGCAGGCACGAAGATCAGTTTTGTAGTCAGCTGCACACTGGTCTGAACGACCTCTCCGATGAAAAAGCATTCTCAGTTTCTTTTTTGAGTGACGAAGATCTTTAGTAAACCAGGGAGGTTTCACAGTTGAGAATATATTCTTTTTTTGGAACATAGAGCTCCATGGACTCCCTAACAATATTTGAAAAATTAATCCAAAGATCATTCACATCGTTAAAATTTCGACAAGCATTTGAGCGAAAAACGTGATTGAAGAAAACGGGACAATCCAATCAGGTCAACTTGATCATAAAGCCAAACAGTTTTAACTGTTCGTTCAACCTTCAGCTAAAAAAGTTTAACTCAACTAAAGCCAGCTTGTGATCTGAAATACCCTCTTCTACAGATGAGTTGAGAAATATTTCCGCAGGCCGCACGAGTGACACATCCAAAAGATTTTTGTATCTATAGTGGGAGCGTTTGTGATTTGAAGCAAGTTTTATTTGGATGCAAACGAGAGAGCAGAGGCATTCAACACTTGCCCATAAAGCGGGTTTGGAGCAACCTTCCATTCTTTCCAGTTTATACTTGGCAAATTTAAATCACCCAATATAACAAACGGCTTGCAAACACTCCCAAGTAAATTAAAACCATCGAGGCACTGGCATCAAAGATGGTCGCATTGTCATCACGGGGGCGGAAAACCGCCACGAGGTGGAAACACATACAGAACCATTTTAGAAGAAATCAGATAAAACAAAAATTCATAAACAGTTTCAGTCCAAGTTTCAGTGCAGACCACAATTTCGGGCTCATCCAATTCAAGCAAGGAGCCAAAATCAGCCACTTTGTGTTTTAAACTCCTGAAATTGGAATGAAGAATTTTTAACACAGGTCGATTCGGAGTGAAAGATGAGATCAAAGCGAGAGATGGATTGGGAGCGGAGAAATGGATTGGGGAGTGATGACTTGGGTGCGAGAGATGAATGAGCGGCGAGAGATGCGAGTTGGCAGTTAGAGATGAATGGGGAGCAATATACGAGGAGCAAGAGATAAACTGGGAGCGAGAGATAGATTACGATGAAGTGATGAATTGGGACGATATGTTGAAATGAAACCAGCAGATGAATTCGGAGCGAGAGGTGCACAGGACCGCCGAGTGGACCACTCCAAATGGTGAAAATGGTCAATTGTCCTTAAGTAAATCCAAAATCGGTTGAATTCTTTAGCGCAAACGTTTCAACAAACCTAGTCATGCGCCCCTGGGGGATTCGGTGGTGCGATTAACTTCTGCGCATTCATTCGAAAGAATAGTTATATACGCATGCCAAAAGGTGTGGAAGTGGGATATTGTGGACAAGAAATGATTCTGGAGAATCAAGGCTCCCAAAGAAATGCCTTGGCGAAGGCTTTGTCGCTATCAAAACAAAATTGACCTTCCGTGGTGCGATTACTTTAAGCTTTAATTTGGAGAGATGGATCTGTAAACCCATAAAAATTGATAAAATGACACAAACCAAACGAAAAAATGGTAAAAACAACAGAAGTATTTTCCGTAGACAAAAAAGGTCAAATAAAAACCCAAAGCAAAATCAAGAATTGCGTGCACCAAAACTTTTTTACCCCTTTGTTTGATTTCGAAGCAGATCTGGTTCGAAAGAAAAGAATATGGGTCATTTGGCCTGATGAGAAACGTTATGGCTAGTTTTGGATTTGGCTCGTTTTTGTTTACGATTTTACATATCGGCCCAGGCCATTACTCTCAATGCCGATAGTGTTATCACATGATTTCCTAACGCCTGTTTTCCACAGCTTATCGCACCTATGTTTTCACCACACCGGCGATAACAGGTTAAAACGTTCTGCGAACGCATCTTCACGAAATTTCGGGGCAAAAATTCAAAGTAGATAATAATTGCTGCACAGTTCAAGAAATTGTCACAAGTCCCACGCTAAGAAAAAAACTAGGGAAAGTGGTGTGCTTAGGGATACTAGCGCTTGTCCTCCCACTGGTATCCCTGGCTTTATAAAGTATGATGGATGCTTATGATGCCAAGTAGCATGCGAGCATTGAACTTGTATGTCTTGAGACATCAAAGACAAGCGAAGTGGCATCACATGGAATCTACCCAACCTGCAATGCATGCATACTGGTATGCCTAGCATACCACTTAGTTTGACTGCTGCTTTTCGAGTACATCGTGGGATGCTGAGCAAACTACCCAGCTTGCGATGCATGCAGATTGGTATGCTTTGCAAACCACTGAGCATGAACTGCTTCTATTCAGGTATAAAAATGAAAAAGCAACTTGCAATTTTCCTCTTTATTGTTAATTTGGGAGAGGCGATTGATTCGATACCGCTACCGACAGATTCGAGCGAACGAAGCGAACACGAGAGAACCGACCGCGTTATCGATTGCGCTACCGAGCCACGTTGTATTTCGCAGCTCGAAATATCGTATTGTCCAAATAGGCGTGAACAGGGTGTCTCAAGGGTCTGCAGGACAACATTCCGAATTCTTCTGCAACCAAATGTCTGTAAAATCTCTTTTATTTCATTCTTCCGATTATCCAACGATTTTTTGCACGTTGTACTTTTTGATCGATTTGATTCCGCAAAAATTGATGACAGTTTTTTAGAATCTAAGCGGTCACCTCCTACATAGCTTGCTCACAGCGGAGTAGAAGGATATAGTGTGCGCACGAGCGCTTGTTGCGCGTTCCGTCCGCAGGTTGGCGCTAATGTCGAAAGAGGGACGACTCGGCGAAAAGGCAATGCAGTTCGCTGGCGGAACACCATTGTAAATGGGAATGAATCAAGCGGATTTTCTGAGAAATTGTCATGCAAACGACCTTGAATTTGATCAGGGAAACCGCGAAGACGCCCGTGAACACCCTGAATTAGCACAAGGGCCGTTCGTTTCGGAGCTATGTCCTTGGATGGTAAGACATTCGAAAAGGGAGAGTGATCCTGAAAGTCGCTGAAACACTTGGAAAATACGAGAGAAAACCAGAAACGACCCTGAGTGAGTTCGGGGAAACCCAGAAGACCCCCCATGAACAAAGGTGAAAGGTCAACAGGGCCGTCCGTTTCGGAAGGGGACACACGAAAAAGGGGGAATGGTCCAAAAAGTCGGTGAACACTTGGAAATAGGCCAGGTTCGACCCTGAATTTTGTCGGAGAAACCTGGAAAACCCCCCAGGATCAACCGTGAAAGGTTACTCAGGGCCGTCCAGTTTTGGCGCTATGGCCCCCGAATGGTGGGGGACACCCAAAAAAGAGGGAACGGTCAAAAAAGTTGGTGAGTCCAGGAACGATCCTGAATTTGAATGGGGCAAACCATGAAGTCCCCCTGGGAACAGCCGTGAAAGGTCAATCAGGGCCGTCAGGTTCGCAGTTATGAAAACTATGAAATGATTCTGAAAGCAGGTGGTACACCTCGAAGAACGACCTTGGGATTGATTGCCAAGAACGACTTTGGGATTGATGGAAATATCCGAAAACCCCCTGGTCACAACCAGCTTCCAACAGCAAACTTGACCAAGCGAAACAAATAATCATCATCAGCGGTCATATAAAATTTGGATGGTTGGGTTCTTTTGGGCTATTTGCGGGCGCTCGTTGAGCTCAGGGCCTCCTCTTCAAAAAGTGTCTATGGTTTACTAATTCCCTCTTGAACATTCCTGGGTGTTCCTGATTCTTGCAGAGATTTTCAGTCAGGCCTATTCCCGATCCGATTCGGGATCATTCTCGACCTATCACCAAGTTCTTCACCATCAGGGTCATTCGATGTTTTGATGCTTTTTCAAACTCCTGCACTTCCATCCTTCTTTTTGAAATGTTTAAATTCCTTGCCTTTCCCGGGACCACCATCTTTCGGGGGTCACAGCGCCGAACCGGACGGCCCTAGGTAACTGCTCAGGATTTTTCCCTGGGGCTGAGTTCTGGATCCTCGATCAACTGCGAGAATCGTCCCCAACAGACTTCCAACTGTCTCACCGGTTATCAGGATCATTCCTTTTTTCGGGGGGTCCCACACTTTCGGAGGCACAGTTCCTAAATGATGAGCGCAGGGTGACCGTTTATGGTTCTTTCCGGAGGGGTTTTCGGGCATCCCCAATCAAATTCAGGGTGGTGGCTGATCCCCGACGATTTCCAAGTGTTCCACCGACTTTCAAGGCGTTCTCCGTTTATCGGCAGTCTCGCCAACCAACAGGGGGCCATAGCTCCGAACCAGACAACCCTAAGTGACTGTTCAATGCTGTACCCGGACGTTTTCGTTTGCTGCCGTTCAAATCATTCAGAGTCTTTCCTGTCTGATTTGTAAATGTTTCATCGACTTTCTGGGTCATTAGTGTTTTTCGGGGGGCCTCGCCCGCCATTGGGGTCATAGCTCCGAACCGGACAACCCTGACTGACCGTTCAGAGTTGTTTTCGGGTGGCTACTGATTTTTATTCGGGGTTGTTCCCGGCCGATTTCTAATTGTTTCATCGACTTTCAGGGTCATTTCCTGTTTTTCGGGGGGTCTCGCCCACCAATTGGGGCCATAGCTCCGAACCGGACAGCCATGAGTTATCGTTTAAGGTTGTTCCCGGGGTCTCCGCAGTTTTCCGATCTTATTCATAGGGTCATATCTGGCCGATTTTCCAAGTGTTTCTTCGTCTTTCAGTGTCAATGTCTATTTTTTGGGGTCTCCAAGAATTCGGGGGCCACAGTTCAGAAAAGGACGGCCCTGGGTGGTCGTTTGTTCCAGGGGTTATTTAGGATTCCCCCAATGTAATTAAGGGTACGTTCCCCTTTGATTTCGCAAAAGTTTGGGATTCCCTTTTTGGAAAACACGCACTGCGACTGACTGCGCGTCGATCTCATCTGCGTCTTTCTCGTCCCTCTTTCGACGGTGGCGCCGCAGTTGCAGCAGAAATCCGCAGTCCACTCTCTGTCCATTGAACAGAAGCTCTGTGCGCACACTATATCCTTCTACTCCGCTGTGGCTTGCTGTAATGTAAGGTAAAGAGAATATCCCTTGAAATACGATCACTATTCATTCACTCAATCACTCCACTTCACCACCAGTAAATGCTTTTCCGTCGCACATCCTCAGCTTCAGCCAAACGAGTGATAAACACACAATACTCGCAAGGTGTGAAATTCACAAGGTCCTCCGACAAGGTCCACTTTGAGACAAGAATTTCGAGAAACCAACGGTTATCAGGGATTCCACCCAAGTGATCATGATCTATCAAGGGGTAATCAGGGGTAGGTTTTCATTGTTAATTGTAAACGGCGGTCAAACTGAGCGTACGCTCTATGCCGTTTTTCATCAGCCCGTGAAAAGCGCCACACCGAGCATATTGCACAGTACTTTTGGTAACTAACTTGAAATTTGGTAATTACTTGGTGTTCCATGTCAGGGTTTTCCAAATTTATTTCACGGCAGAGAAAAGCGACATGATTCGATGTCTCGGCGGAGAAGGATTCTTCTCTCTAATTGATATGATAACCGTCGGCATTCTGCTCTTTTCTCCACTGGTCGGTGGTGAATTCGGTTGTGATCTAGCCGTTAGAAAATTGCACGATGCACACAAGCAGAATCTCGATAAATTTACAAAGTCTATGGATAATTTACTGAAAGGCTTGAAACTCGACGCTGGCATCAGCAACGCTGTTAAATTGGCTGGAACTGCGAAGAAATTAAACACAGCTGAGCGGAATGTTATCAAGAGGTGGGAACAACCCGGGAAAATCACTCCCGAACGACTGGCAAAGGGCTTCTTCGAGTTAGCACTCATGCTGAACATAATTTCAGTTACAAGTTAGCTTTTCTTGATTACATTTTTGGAGTGTTATTGAAAGTATCTTGAATGTCTTTATGTGTTAAGATGTTATCACGGAAATTGCGGAACAAGAGATCACCGAAAACATGCAATTGGGTGGGGACATGCTGAAGAAATGATCAATTCAAATTGCCTTTCACAAATTGCCGATGGATCAGAATGTGCAATTACTGAAGTACCAGTCCGTAAATACATTTGTTTTGACATTTAAGTGCCCAAACAATTTCAAGAATTGGTCTATACATGCAGCAACGGATAAATGAGAGGACAGGCAGTTGTGTCGTAGCATATAGGAAAACTGCCCTTTACAAAACTTCTCGTCCTTTTTCCTTTTTCTATAACTTACAGCATAGGTATTACCAAATTGTGTCAAGAAAAGCCTGGCCGATGTTACGTGAAATGGCAGTCCTGCTTAATAATCAAGTAGGCTGTGTTTTTGACGTAAAATGTGCTGCAACTTTTGAATTGTTTCACGGAATTTAACCATGCCAATCCTTCCGTGAAAACTAAATCCCTGAGACTTTTCGGTAAAATGCACGATCCCATATACACTGAACATTTCACGCGCTGAATACGTGCAACACTACGTGAATTGTCAAACACATGGTCCAGCCCCGTGTATTTTAAGGGCTGAAATATTCAACTCCTGTGAAGTTCGCTCAAAACGAGTTCCAATCCGAGTTCACGGATTGGTCGAACACATGTGGGTAAAATTTCGTGAAACAATTTCAAAGGGTTGCGTATTTAACTTATAGTGTTTAGACAGCATGAGGTTTTTAACAGGGCTTCAAATTTCACTTGACATGGGCTTGGAGAACATGTTTGCGGCATGTCGCCAGATCCAGGCATATGCAATCACATTTTGGTGAAAATCTTCCATCAGGGTGGGTGTCCTCGTACATAGCATTGACCTGAGCAGATATATGTTTGCTTTTATAGTCATCGACCGCAGCGGTTCGGCTTCGTATGGCAATCAATGACTCGCGGCGGAAGGTCTCTGCGCCTGTTCAAAGGAAAACATGCCAGTCTCTGCTGACAGCCGACCATTTTTGGAAATTGATCCTAAAATCGAGTCACTTAATTTGTACCAGATTTGTATAAATTTCTACCGCAAAAGTTTTTGTTTGTACCATTAAAAAAGTGGGAATTCCAGCTTGCAGATGCGGTAAAAATTAATGTGTAGATGATTATGAACGGTGTACAAATAGAGCACAAATTCATGGCATAAAGCGTTTTCCGATCGGAAATGCGCTTGTGCATTTTCTGAAAAGTGGTCGGCTGCCTTGACGTCAAGACAGCCGACCATTAAAAAGTGGGAATTCCAGCTTTCCGGACGCGGTACAAATGAAACTTTTTGCGGTACAAATTGGCTCAAATCTTGCACAAATTAAGTGAATCGATTTCAGGTTCAATTTCCAAAAATTGTCGGCTGTCTTGACACACGTCAGGCAAGAGGCACGGCAATTCTCACTTTTTTGGGCAGGACCGATATAGCATCACGATTAGTGCACAATCATCACGATCAGTCGGTTTTTGCATTGATACGAATAATCCAACAGGAACTGTCTGAGATAAAAAACAGAATCGAAAGTACGGATAGAAAATTAATTTTGTTTGGTCAGGACATTCAATCTGTAATTTCTTGCAAGAATTTTTTGGGGCAGTCTGTAATTTGACGAAGCCATAGGTTCGTCTACGAGTATTATCGCTATGGAAAAAACATCTGCCGTCTACGTCGCTCCTTTTTTGTCATTGAACTCATTCTTTTTCCAACACTTTCATTTTGCCGCAGGCAGGAAATTGGCACCCCACTTTGTTGGCGATACTCTTGCACAGCACAGAAACCTTCCGCGTCGCACGGCCCTTCGCTTGACCGTGCGGCGTATTTTATTAATTTATACGAATCGGGGGATATCCCGATTTGGTGCTTGAACAAAAAAGCAAGATAAAGCTAACCTAACTAACCTAACCCGCCCTAACCTCGCCTAACAAACCTATGCTAACCTTACCGCCCATTTTCTAAGTTCAGAGTGTTTTCCAGCTTTTTGTGGTTCAGGACTTTCATAGATGGGGTGAGATGGAAAAGTGCGCGATTCGAATAGATTAATAAAAAATGCGGCCGAGAGGCGTAATTGATTAATCTTTATGAATCGGACACTTTTCCATCTTACCCCATGTTAAATTTTCGACCCACAGAAAGTTAGAAAAAACACATGGAATAAAGAAACTAGGTTAGGTAGGGTTAGGGTAGGGTAGGTCAGGTTAACATTGGTTACGTTACCTTTTGTTTGCTTTTTTGTTCACGAGAAAAGTCGGGATATGTTCCGATTCGAATATAGATTAATAAAATACGCGGCCGGGCGCCGGGCGAGTTCTACCGGAGGTTACGGTTCTGCTCGTGTCAAGCACAGAACGTGCCACATCCTTTCTGGTATACTGGAGAGCCCGGGTGATGGGATTTCTATTCTTCGATGCCATGAAAAATGCATAATAATTGCAGGTTCAGTGGCCCCACCTGGCTGCCGCACGTCGGCCGGTTTATTGTTATCTCGGATATCGATGATTGACAAAAAACGCAATAGAATAAAATCTTCTGCTCTTTATCTTCTTTTCGGCAATTTTTGTCGAAGCGAATTACAAGCTACGGTTAAAACTGGTTTCTCACAGGCTGGTTCAAAAATGCAATAAGGCCAAATCGCGTCATAAAAAACAAACCAAACAAAATTAATTTTCTATCCGTACTCGATTGGTTCAGGCCGGAATCAGAAATTCAAAAGATATCGACAAATGAAATGCTGTATACGCTTCGTAAACGTGTTTTCAATGCCGATGTTACGTTAAACAATAGGTGCCTGCAAATTCTGAAGGGTATTAACAGAAAGGGGGGTCAGACATTTGCGTGATATTTATGTGGGGGGCCGAAGAGATTTGTCACAGGGAACGGTTTACTCTTACGAGCATTGAGAAAATACCTTGAGGCAAATAAAGATACACTGAAACACTGCACTAGGCTGTCACTTAACTTGGATGGTGAAGTCCGTGTTGAAGTCCATGTTCCAAATGCATATTGGTATGGG
>JASGXE010008981.1:0-17365 GCA_030068105.1 Sinentomon sp. SZTP_YWyxl
ATGGCATGTCAACTTCACCATTTCCATTTCTGGCATGATTTTGATTTTTTATCCAAGGGATGTTTTGGGTTTTATAGACTGCTAGAATCGCACATTTTTCTACTTTAAACCACAAAAAGATCCATCAAAATCCGTTGCTTAGTTTGAGAACAATTTAAGTTTTTGTAGGCGTCCCTCCAATTTTATCCATTGCACCAATCCCAATTTTGAGAGAAAAACCCATCCACTAATGTGACATCACAGCCAAAAATGGCCGCCACGAGCCGGCCTTGTGTTCTCGGAGGCACCGGTTTGGTTCACTAACCTTCCAAGGCACAGGTTTCTTTATGGCACTTCCAAGTCCATTGAAGATTTTTGTTATCTTTTTGTTCCATTTTATTAAATAGGCATGATAAGGGCTGGAGGTACCACAAGGATGCGAAGATTTGGCTTACACGAGTCAAGCAAAAACCACTAATCGAAGAGACAGACACATTCGAGAAGGGGACGTACTTTTTCTTCGACACAAAGACGTGGACGAAAGTACCGCATGAATTTGTTCTCGAATTCAGCAAACTTGCCGAACGGCCACGTATATTGCCAGGCAGCTAAGAACTCGGCACGATTGAATTCCACTCACTTTGTAATTTACTTAATTTTAACGATTACTTTTCTTGTCCTTAGGCATCAATCAGTCATTGACGGGGTGACGATGTTGATATTATAATAATGTTGTAATGTCACATAATCATGTAAAGAAAGGAAATTGTTCGGTATCGCAGGATATATATTTTATAATATATATGTATATGTTTTATCATTATCATCGTAATAGAATAGAGAGGTTATTTCTGCCAATAGGAAAATCAAGAGCCATAAAATCTCTGCAAG
Source organism: Sinentomon sp. SZTP_YWyxl (assembly GCA_030068105.1). NCBI lineage: Eukaryota > Metazoa > Arthropoda > Protura > Sinentomata > Sinentomidae > Sinentomon > Sinentomon sp. SZTP_YWyxl. The sequence goes on from JASGXE010008981.1 coordinate 871, forward strand.
TGCAAATGCTAAAGAATTCAGAGAACTGTTGCCCTGAGTCAGTGATTAATGCCTACCCCTCGTCTTTTTTCCAGCACTGTAAGGACCGCCCTACCTTTCCTCATATCTCTGCTTTCAATTTGTTGGCTGAGATAATATGTTCTCCGCCTACTGCCTGTGTACCTATGGTTATTGTTTGTTTCAATTATAATTATCGACCATGATTATCTTGTTTTATTATGTACATTATCTGTCAGCAGAGTTTATGCATTTTCCTTGGCCAGACCTTGCATAAATCGCAGCATTCTTTCTTTGTTTTTATTAAAAGTATTTTTTTTATGATTCACGATCTGGGGGCACATTATTTCTCATATAATTTTGCTCGGAAGCATTTGTTCTGAACATGCTTTTGAAGCTGGCCCTTGTCCAAAACGAGCCTTGCGAGAGAAATTAACACAGGCGGCTCTTAAGGCCATGTTGGCTAAGAATGTGTGTAACAGGAAGAACAGTTTTTCATTTTGATTGCAGACAAAATTACATGCGTCAATACAAATCAAGTTTTACTCTGTCAACTACTCAATATCATCAAAGTTTCAAGTTGTTTATAGAAATGATCACTTCTGGGAGTGATACATGATTAAATTGCCTGACAAAAATTATGATTGGGCATTTTGAAAGCATGCAGTGTTATGAAAATTCGTATTAAACGAATCATTTTTGAAGGTGATATTTTTTTAGATTGGATATGAAAAAGGTAGAACAGTTATGAAGAGAAAAAAGGAAGGAGTAATTTTTTAGTCAAATCAACTTGCCTGACTGATATGATAATTGGGCATTTCCCAAGCATGAATCGTAAGCGGAGATTTTTTTAGATCGGTTTTGAACGATGGTCGAACAACTTTGAACATAATAAAGGAAGAATTACCATCCTTTTCGTGAAGTTTTTATACTCTGCAAAGAATTTGAGCGAACAAAGTGCTTCGACTTTCTTTCTTGAAGCCACAGTCTAAGCAATTTGGAGTTGACAGAGAGACCAACTTTTTGCAAAGTGACGTGAGCGTAAAAGCAATTTGCCAACATCTGCGCATGGTTCATTGAACCTCTCTGAACTGCCATGAAACCTTGCCCCAGCAAATAAAAAACGTTCATCAGATCCTAGACACAGATGCACTTTGGAAAAAGTCTCTTGGAGAAAGCATCGCATGACGACGAAAGAGACCGACGTCGAACGGGACTGAAATCGGAATGGACAGGTTGCACAGGACTGAAGACTATGGTACTTGAGAGTTGCGTTGCGTCGGATGGGAATGTATTCGTAGATAAAAGGGTCAGACTTCAAATGGGGTTGAAGTCTACTGGGACGTGCATAGAGTGTGATTTATGTAGAACGGGACTGATGCCGAAGGGTGCTGACTTCAAACGGGGCGGACGTCGGATAAGAACGTCAAAATATCAAAGAAGAAAAATCTTTTGGAAAGAATATGGTTTTGTTGTTTTTCTTCTTCCGAAAAGTGTAAAAATAAACCCAACTGCAATACCTTACAAAAATAAAATCCTGATTTTCGACTGCGACTAGGACCATTTGGATCAGTAAAATCAAAAACAACTACTGCAAATCATGACATTTTTTCATCTAATATGCTTGAATCGTGCTCATGCAGCATCAAACCCGAGCAGGATGAAGGGAAAACGTTTCACATTTGAGTCATTTCGTTGGCAAAATGTGCTGTGCAGCCCTGACAGCAACACCACATTGGAGCCAATCTCACTGCAGTGTGGTGCATGGTGTTATTGCTTCAGCTGTGGGCCAACTTAAATGAGATAAATGGCCGGTTTCCAAAACGAAGATTAATCGGCGGATCGCTTCTATCCGCGGATCGAGGAGTGGTGATAAGGTTGACCTTGTGGTTCACTACATCGATGTGAATCCAAATGCTTGTGGTCAACCAGCTCAACACTCATCGATCCACGGATCGCGGCGATCCGCGGATTAATCTTCTTTTTGGAAATCGGCCGAAAGGATGAAATATTGTACAGATCTCTGAAAGGGGTCATAAATTGTGTGTGTTAACTCTTAAAATGAGAAATACACAAGAATGATGTCTATTTCCCCGAGGTTAAATAGCCTGATGTAAGTTGCAAGCTCAGCTGATGATCTCTGTTTGGCGGAACTTATTGTTGTGAACCCCTGTGAAGTTTGCTGAGGGGTGATTGATCATTTGATGCTCTGGCAATTTGACAATCCATCACATTGGAGAAAAGGGAAAACCTGGCACCCCAAATTTTCAAAAAATAAAATAAAATAAAAAATACAAACAAATTTGGAATAATTTTCTCATTTATGATATGATCTGCATGATTCTTGTTGCATTTTGGAAAGACAAGTAAAGTTTAAAATTAGCCAACCGTAAAACATTGCGGAGCTAACTAATTTGGTTGATGTGGAGTTTTTCTTTGGCAGCTTGATGCACTCATGATTTCATCGAAGCCAGACGAGGCATCTAGTTAGCAGTTTCAGAGATTTAGGTGTGTTCAACATTGGTTTTTCATAAAAAACAGCTTTGTTAAACATTGGTTTTCATAAAAACAGCTTTTGTTAAACATTGGTTTTCATAAAAACAGCTTTGTTAATCATTGGTTTTCATGAAACAGCTTTTGTTAAACATTGGTTTTCATAAAAACAGCTTTGTTAAACATTGGTTTTCATAAAAACAGCTTTTGTTAAACATTGGTTTTCATAAAAACATGTTTTGTCTGCCATAGTTTGGCCGGAAGTCATATCCACTTTGTGCCAAAAATTCCCAGTATCTTATTTCCATAAGCCCATGAGCTTAACATCTCTGAGGTGTTACTGATTCATTTTTGTCAGTAACACCGAAATTCAGCCTGGTGAGCTATTCCAAAGTCATAGACTAACGAAACAGTACACTTATCAGTACATGGTGCCGTTTTTTGTTTCTGTTGTTGAATCTTTTTTGTTCCAAAGAGAGAGTCCTTCTGTTACCCAAGTACCAACTTTCCACTTCCATCTGAACAAGAAATCCTGGGGAAGTAGCTGCATCCATCCAGTTGCTGGATATCATAAAAATACTGAATTCTGGCGAAATGTATGAGAGATTTTTCTTATTTCCCAGCCATAAATGCTGACTCATTTGGTCTCACTGACCTGTCTGCATGGAATGAGGTCTGAACTCTGGTTTTGTATGACCCTGTGCAAATCAACCAATCAGTGAAATTTAAACCAGAAGAGTTGCAGACAGATGATTAAAAGTAGCTAACCAGAACCACCACCCTAGACAGTGCTGTTCTGCTCACATCACACTGATTTGACTCGAAAGTTGTGCAGATCATCGATTCAGTCAATGAGGTGTCTAAAATCCATAATGGCTTCCTGTCGGATGGATATGCTTGGAGTGACGACTCCAAGAATTTTTGTTCATCAAATCGAAACTGGACATGTCCTGATCAGGAAGAAAGCAAAATAACGCTGACCTAATCGGCACAACCTTCCTTAACCTGACCTATTTCAACCCAACCAAATTTCTTTGTTCAGAGTGTTTTCACCACGTTTTGTGGGTCAGGGCTTAGATATGGGGTGAGATGGAAAAGTGCCACGATTCATGTTAGGTGAAGGTTGTGATAGGTTTAATTGGGATAGGTTAGGGTCAGGTTAGTTAAACAAGCACGGAGGCCACTCTAAAAATACAAAAAAATCTCATTTTTTTTTCAAATGCTTTTCCTACGTGATCTTGTGATGTTTTCTGACATTTGGCCCAAAAATAGTAAAAAAATCTCTGGGAAATGGCTCCCAAGAGCAAATTTCAGTGTGCAACGCAAGTCCAAGATCACAGCTTTTTTGCATACCTCAAATGAGACTATTCGAAAACCCTGTTTTTCCTACATTTTTCCAGCCCAAAAAGAACAGCACTTCAAACTCCAGGTGTAGATTGGTGGGCTGGTGGACTGATTTGACTGAGAGACTGAATTGTCATTTCTCTAATCATATTATGAAATAGCAACTTATTGCAAAATGTATTGCGAGTCACTTTTTCACAAGAAGTCACTTTGACCTTACGAGTTAAAATTTTAATATTTGGGCTCTACAAGTCATTTTGTGCAATTTTGGTTCAGAAACAGCAATTGCTGCAGCAAAGTGATGCTGGCTTTCGCTTTTAGACTTTCTCAAAATTCGCACTTATTAATCATATCTTACTTGCTGGATATCTCGGCAGTTGAGCAAGAAGTTCAAAATTTCGTATACTCATTTCAGGAAGCTAATTATGCCGCCACCCCTAAATTTCAACAAAAATCGGTTTACAAACTGTGAAGTTGGTCAATTTGGGTGGGCCATCTTGCCAAAAAAATCGCCGTTTGTGTGTGCAAGAATGAAAATTCTGGTCCTCATGTGGTCACTGGTCAGGTATTCCAAAGACGATTATCACCCCATCTCATCATGTTCAGCTCACAAAAGACCATGGTGAAGCATCCCATAAGTCTGTCCAGCACTTCGCAATGACCTTTCAGATTGTTGGAATCATTCATTTTGTCGTTTTCAATATCGTTGACACGCCTGCTTCTTCTTGAATTTTAAATTAATTTTTTTTTGCCCTTGGGACATGTCATCTCTCGAGTAAAGCAATGAAGACTCTTCTGTGCAACTTCGTTTGAATCAGATAACAAATTCGCCATGACATCAGCACTGTATTTGGAACATTACTTGGATAGTTAGTGACTTTTGGTCCTTTTTATTTTTATTCTGATATCGTATGTGTGGTTCATTTTTGACACCAACTGCACAATTGAAGGAACAGATTCTGTCGAGCACTCTTCGAAGAAAAACAGAAACTTTCAGAACAGAAGGGTGGAAAAGTGATATCACGCTGTCAAATTGTTTTCCCTTGAAAGGAGTAGAGATGGGTCCTCGGGATTGCGAGTCATAAGGAACAAACGGTGGAAAAAACTAGTTTTTCCTTATTTTTCTCGACTGCCCCATCATGCAATGCGGTTCTGAAAATTGAAATTTTTCCCCTCACCATCTCCAAAGTTGATCTTTGGCAAAAAATTTTTTTTTACAAAAACTGCTTATCCTGGGCTTCACTCACGTCAGAGAACACATCCCTTTGTGGTTATTGCAGCAGCTTTTCCATTCGTATTTCTCATTGAAGCACGTTGGACAATGAGAAATGTTGACAGTTTGCAAACTGATTGTTTTTGGCATCTTTAAAAAATGTTGTGACTCGATTGGTGCCTTTAAAATTGTTGACTAGTGCCTCATAAAGGTGAACATAAACAAAAAATTATTTGCTGTTGTACGCTTGGGACGCTACTCCCAGCTTGCATTTGAAAATTGGCAAATGATAAAATTTCAGTCACAATGTGCCTGAATATTCAGCACATCCGGGACAAAATGGGAATGTTAGGTCCAACCAAATCAGAGATCCAACCAAACTGTTTGGTCCAGAACCAAATCACACAAAGTTAGACAGTTACCTTGTCCTTGCTGCAATGTCAGTGCTGAAGAACCCACCAAGCAAATTTTTAATTGTAACATGTAATTCCTTTTTTATTTTCAATAAAGGTTTGGAGAACCTGCCAATTGAACTCCAACGTAACTTTACACTGATGCGGGATCTTGACCTGAGGGCACAGAACTTGATGAAGGAAATAGATGTTATGGCAAACGATTACTTGAGGTCGGTGAAGAACATTGATGCTGACAAAAGGAAGGAGCAAGTCGATAAGATCCAGAAGCTGTTCAACAAGGCCAAGGAATACGGAGACGATAAAGTTCAGCTTGCCATTCAAACCTATGAACTGGTAGGTAGACTAACAATGTCCATTGTAAAAGTCTAATTGCATTCAGGCAAGCTCAATTTCGGAATTATTGAAAACAAAGCTTTTGATTGAATTTTTAATTTTGGCCTTTTACAAAAGAATGTCATCTGCTGATTCAGATGGTGTAGACAACGTTTTAATGCTTTCAATGTTCTGACTTGAGGTTCTAGAGCCGAAAATATGAATGCTTTCACTTTTCCTATGTTTTTTTCTTCTGGCTGCAAGTGAAAAACCTTTCTCCACTCTCCAGGAAATTTATTTTTCTTGCTTTGTCATTTTGGTGTCCCATTTGGTTTGTTGGGTCTCAAAACCTTCACACTCAACCCTAAATCATTCCAAGCATTGTTATTTCATCAAAATCGGTTGGCAAATAGAAAAGTTCACTTGAAAGGTGCTCTTTAATTTTACATTCGCATTTTTGAGCAGGCATAGCAAGAATTTGGAGTGTCAGTTAAGCATGGAAAAATTAGAAATGCTGCCTGTTTTCCTTACTTAAATAATCCAAATATTTCAGCTACATCTTCCAGCAATAATTCAAAGAAAAATGCCCTGTGCCCAATGCAGTTTGTGATCACAGCAAATACGTGCATATTTCTTGTTAAGATGCAAACAATTCCATTTTCCAATTCCGTTTTTTGTCAACCATGACCATATTCTTGACGATTGAAGTGCCGACAAACTTTCTCTGTTTTTTGCTTGTTGAATTATTCTGTCCAAATGATCCAAAAAGTTTCGGACAGACGGATGCAATTTATACACCTAAATTATCTTGGTGTTCCAGTACAATCCCATTTAAATTTCTTTGCTTGCATGAGTGCTTGGCTGCATCCATCTGATTTTTATAATGGTAAATTTTCGCACCAGTTGATTCATCCATTCGAAAAAAGGCTTGTGCTCTGTCGAATGCGTCGAGTGGATTCACTTTGCAGCGCGGCTGTCTGGCATATCTCCACCTTTCTTTGCACAGACACGAAGAAAGGGTGTGGTCTGGACTGCTGTGGTGAGGCTTTATCAACTGTCAAAACTGGGGGGGGGGCAGATCTGAGTTGAAGAAGAGATTGTGTGCAAAAATCACAAGGCAATGCTCACAAAGGCAGCATGTGGCAAGCACGTTGATTTAATTTTCTTGGCTTGCTCGTACAACAGTAGTTTGTCTTTGCCCACCCCACAAACGAAATAATGACATGCATCCACTTGAAACATGGACTGATGCTTTGTCCATCCATTTTTCTCATCGGATGCCCAAAATGGAGCAGAAAATGCCATTTATTTGCATGGGAAATAATGCAGAAAAAGTGAGGTGCTAACTTGGCGGATAAATCGGATTGACAGAGCGAAGTGTTCTGATCATTTGGCCAGCCCCTTCCTCACAAGTCACAACAACACGAGAGTTGAATACCTTGGACTTTCTGGAATTGATCAAGGCTTTCCTTTTGTTCACCTGAATTTTGCATGGACATTCATTGATATTTATCCCCGCAGGGAGTGTGAACAGCCTCAGTAAATGGGTAGGTAAAATTGAACTGCACTGTGGAAATGATGAAAACGATTTTTTTTTCATTTGTTTTTATGTTTGCTAATCGCTTATGGTAGAGAGATCATCATGGGGATAATACAAACTCTGAGCTGCGAGGTAAATTTTCGCATTTACTTCAGTGTAAAAGAATTTAACAACCTTGGCGAAGTTGCACTATCTCGGTGATGATCTCTCTGCCATTCCAGATTTTAACTGGTCTTCAGCTTTTTCTGCCTGCTTTGCCGATCATCTTTTTTGCCACAGGCAAGTTTTTTGTTGGTGTTTCCAGGTTGACAAACACATCCGTCGGTTGGACTTGGATTTGGCCAGGTTTGAATCAGAAATAAAGGAAAAGGCACTCGAAAGCACACCACCACAGGAAGAAGACAAAACGGTACCGCCAAAAAGTTAGTAAAATTTGCACTACCCAGTGGAAAATGAGCATTTGGAGCATGAATGTCTGCCAAAGACAATTTCTCTGAGGTGAAAAATATTGACAAAAAATTAAACGAGGCAAAGTTTTGTTCCCCAGAAGATTAAAATGGGGTGGTGTTTCTCTGGAGAATTTATAAAATACTGGGTGGTTGCATTTGGCACAGTGAAGCATGCACACATCCATATTGGTGGGAATAAATTGACACCAAAGCTACGTGCAGTGGTGTACTGGAGGCCATACGGCGTATGGCCTCCAGGAAAAACTTTAGCAGGCACAGTATGGCCTGAAAAGAAAATAGCCCAATGCTTTTTACATTGGGCGTATGGGCCAGCTAAATTTATGCCCATTGGGCATGTGGGTAGCACATGGTTTAGCGAAGTTTTACCATAACACTACTGGTTACGTGCACTCGTAACAATGATGTTCTATCACCCGCTGCATTTTACAGAGCATTTTCTGTTTTAGCTTACTATGTATGGATGTTTGATGATGGCCAATTTTGTTAATTAGAGCATGCCTGGTTGCAATAAGCAAGTGAACTCAGTCTCAGCTTCTTGAGGGCTCTCTTCTGGAGAGACAGGCTGAAGCTGTCTTGGTGACTGATGAGAAGACACTGCAGGAATAAAACAACTTTTTGGCTCCTGATGTTCCAGGTCAAAACAAGCCCTGGGTTGACATCCGGCAAAAGGTAGACTGCCTTCCAAAGGTCTGATATCCTTCCTTGGCCACATTCTTGCCAATAATCATAAAGGGATTTTTGGTACCATCCTATGCGGAGATGTGACATCCCCAGGTGCACCAGTCCAAATGAACCATTGGGAGAAGTCAAAAGAAGTTGGAATCACCATGCTGGCTGCCAGATTCACCACTGTGGTCAAGTTTGGATGTGCAAAACGATCTCTTGTGAGTGTAATTTGATAACCTGATGCCATGCACTCAAATCCTATCAGTACCTCATTTTATTCTGCCCAAAAGCAGAAATTTTCAGCTTGAGATCAAGTGGCTTGGTAGCACTGCTCCCAGTTCATTTTCATCACATGATTGGCTGATCTGTCTCTGAGTCTCAGCAAGTTTTGTCTTACAATGTAGCTTGTTTTGATGTCATTTTTCTCTTGCACAATTTCAGAAGGCAAAAAGAAAGACTTGGACAAGGATAAGAAAAAGAAGTTCAGATTTTCGTCAGAAGAGGAGCCGCCTGTCAAAAAGAAACAGAAGAAAGCTGCCGCAGCAGCACCCACGCTTCTTGAAAGTTGTTCACTTGCGACAACGTTGCCATTGGTCGGAATCACCCACCCGTCAGATGTATTGGATATGCCTGTTGATCCAAATGAACCCACATACTGTCTCTGTCATCAAGTTTCTTATGGAGAAATGATTGGCTGCGACAATCCTGATGTAAGTACCCTTTTGTTTTTTTCCAGAACCTCCTTGAATGTTTTGTCATTTTCTGTCTATGTTCATGATGCTGTTACAGGTCCATAAAATTTGCTGCGTTGGGCAGGTCTCCGACGAACTGACTGCATCTAAATAATTGGTGACCAATATCACTATTTAGGTAGAATTTTTTTCAGGTTTCATCAACATATTGCCCAGGTTCGGTTTAGGTTTCTTCCAGGATCAAAGTGAACATGTCCTTGAAATGTTTTGAAATAAAGTTATCATGAAGAACATGAACATTTTCAATCTCATTTACAATAATCTATCAATGAGCCACTACATGTACGATGTGTTTTTATGGATTGATTTTTTTGTCCATGTCAAAATTGATTTTTTCCAAATAGCCAGATTTTACAGACAATTGCCACTCCATTACTTTCCAAAGTCAGAAATCAATCTGACACATGTGGTCTGATTTTTGTCAATATTATCGATTATTAACTTCATTATATTGAAGTTGGAAGTCAGTGCTTGGCAAAACTAACTTATTTTTTTTCCAACAAAGCTGATATTTCTCACTTCATTTGTTTTCAATCCTGGCCAAAATGACCAATTTAAATAGCGAAGGCCAATTTGTTTCGAACTCTGTGTCAATGATCGATGCGAACAAAGTGGGATTTATCCAAAAAGGACTGTTGCCAGTCCTGTTACATTTCTATAGCCATAGGACCAGTATAGGTACAGCACAGTTGGTGCAATAATCATGGACCACGGTTATTGCCGTTAAGAGCTTGGGAATGTTCACATACATAAACAATGAGCATCCATGCAGAAATATTGCACAGTTTGAAGCATCAGAACGTACGAAAGGACTTGGTTCCATGAGTAGTCTTGGATCCTCATGTGTGTCTGCACCACTTGGGATTGCTCTTCTTGTTAGAGCACTGAGAATTATTGCTGGAATGTCATCTCGGTAGAGTCCTGGGATAGATTCGGGCTGAATTCCTTCTCCTGCACCCCCACGAAGGAGATATAATTGTAATGAATTAAAATCTGACTAATTTAACTTCTGACATTCTTCCCATTATTATTTTCAGTGTCCAATAGAATGGTTCCATTTCGCTTGCGTTGAACTAACGACAAAACCAAAGGGAAAATGGTTTTGTCCGAAATGCATAGCTGATCGGAAGAAGAAATAGATGACTGTGTGGTGTTGTCATCTTGGTGGATTTTTTGTTCACACATCTTGGTTTTCACATTTTGTTCACATAATTATCTCGGTTTTCATTCCAAATGGCTTTGCAAATGCAATATCCAATTTATCTTACCTTCACAGTATTTCATTTGCAAATTGCAGGTCCCTAAGTAAACGTGCATCATTTCTCTGGCAGGCATTGTGGAACCAGTTGATTTGCTTGCAGATTCACCAGGGGTTGCCTTCGATGGAAACTCCAGAATGACCAGGCTCCCATCCAGTTTCTGAAACTTACTATTTCTTGGTTACAAAAGTTCCAAGTATTTCGTTGCATTTGGTTGCTTTTAGGCTGTGTTTGCTTTTGAGACTGTGATGACATGTGGCTGCATCACAAAAAAAAAAAAAAAAACAAAAATGGTATTCATACACATAACCAACATTGCAGCAATTGGCACTTCCCCCATGAATCAAACGTTTGAAAAATACAGCAAATAGAATATCAAGTTGTTGGAATTTTCATGGCTTTATGGGGACGATGGAGACCACAGGGTTACTTTTTGTGGCAAGGTTACTTTTTCATGCCCAGAAGTGCCCAGGGGAGCTCTGGAATGGTTATTTATTACCCCCCAGCATCAGGCAACTGAGGGTGACATGACATTTTGTCGTCCTGTGTTGGATCTTGATGGCTTGTAATCATCATCTGTCTTTCTAACTGCACTGTCTTCAAAACGATTGTATTTTGTGGGCATTTGCCAGAGGAGCCTTGTTTGTTGTACTAGCAAAAGAACTGCTTTCCGTTTTCCAGAGCTTGTTTGTTGCACTGTACGAAGGTTGTTCAAGTTCCAATGAGCTTTCGCAAGTAATCGATGAATTTCAGGGCTGAAATTTGGTGGACTATCTTTATCTAGACCTTCTCCGTTTCGCTCCCTGCCAAATTGGCACCTTTCTGCTGCCTCTGGAATGGTTTCACCAGCTCTTTTCTGAAAAAGCCTTCATGAGGCATCAAAAACCGCTTGTCCACTGCCGCTTTCAGATCCAATGACAATTTGGAAGTGACACAAATGGTTTTCTTTGGCCAAGGTTGGTAAAAGATATCAACATGCTGGTGCCAGTGTACGTAAAAAGGATGATATTAGGCTGCATTTGGATTCTAAGGTTGACATGCTTCAACCCAACAAAGCAGGGGTGTTGTCTTTCGGGGCCTTCCCTCAACTTTTGCAATATTTCATTTCCCTCCCACCTTACTTTCATGACCAGCATATCATGATGTTGGTCGTTCCTAATTTTTCCATGTTTTAGTCAACCCCCCAGAATGATCCCCTTTGAACCCAAAAAACTACCCCATGCCCTCACAAGGGTGTTGAGGCAAACCCGTATCTTGTAGATCATGCATTCACCATGGAATGTGATAGCACAGCTTCTGGGAATGTGGCCATCATGCTTTCTTTAATATTATCATTGGCCTCCGTGGGTCAAAAATCATGTCAGACTGAGATACTCCATCTGGCACAAATTCAGTCCGACTCTCAGGTAACGGAGGTGGATGAACTAAATCAACAACAGATAAGAACTATGCACATCATGGCATTGAAATTTACCTGGAACCCACTGAAAGACCGATGTCAAAGGATGCAAGAGAAGAAAAGACTAGAACTAGTGCAACAGGCTAAAACTCATTGAAACTTGAACAGCCTTCGTACTGGGAAGTCATGTTATGACGCAAAAATATCACCCTTACCGGGAAGTTTGACTATTTTATCTCCATGGCGCATGTTGAGTCGACATTTCGGTGCACCTGTTATCAAGACAAGACTGATTGAAAGTGGCAACGTTGCATGGTGGTGTGTGAAACGTTGACTCATCTCACACCATGGAGATAAAATCGTCGGAACTTCCCGGTAAGGGTGATATTTTAGCGTCACACATCTCCAAGTCTCCAACCCACTGTTTACAGTTTGTTGTGTTATCCTCGCTTTTCCCAGGCTGAGGCAATCAGAAGGTTAATGAAAAGGTGGACATCAGTAAAATTGTGTTTAACTTTTTCCAGGCTTGACTTTTACCTACCTGGGCAGGCATTTCCACTGCACTTGTACTTGAACTTTATATTGCAGTGCAGTCCTATTTTTCTCATACAAGTATCTCTGTTCGTTTTTCCTGGGACAGAAAGATTAAAATAACTGCGAAAGCCCTTCTGGTTTGCGATGCCATTACGAAGGGGGTGCAATGAGTATTTGTCATTGGAGAATGCTATGATTGCTGATCTGAGTATTGCGTCGCAAACTATTCCTGCCAAAATTTAATCAGAAAACACACGAGACTGCAAACCAATTTTAAGCAATTGGCTTTTACGCGATGTAGATTCTCAGCGAAATGCTTTGTGGGGACTGTTTGATCACAATACATGGAACTGTTGCAGGATGACTGGATGAATTGTGCAGCTGCAGGAAATCATGCAGGAATAAACAGTGCTGGAAAAACTCCAGAGGTGAGGTGTGCGGTGACTGCCCATCATGTGCTGTGACCGGGCTATCTGATTCTGTTGTGAAGTCAACAGTTTGCAATGAAGGGAATGTGACCTCTCACGTATTATGCGAGGACATTGCTCCATCTGTGAATAGTCTTACAACAATTGTTTTCAAAAGCCAAGAGTTCTTAACCTGTATGTAAAATGGTCCTTCACAAACAGTCTGGTGCTCAGAAAACTGAGGGGGTTCTCTTTGTGGAGGATTTGACCATGGTGTTACGGTGGAGCGGTTGAAAGTTGTTACATCAGATGTGAGTCATCGATGCAGTGCTGGATTGCTCATGGCAAAAAGAAGCCAGGTGTGTGAGTGACATCTGATGAGCCTTGTCCAAAGGTTTTCCTGGATATTTTTGCTTGAAGAATACCTCGAAAGTTTCAAGTGAAAGTTTCAAGCCCCTTTGTCTACCCACTCCCGACTTGCAGGACGGTTGCCATTACTTATTGAATTCCACCAGCAGATATCAGCTAGCTTTACAAAGACACCGAAACTTCTGTTTATAGCTCTTAATAAGTTTGCTCCTGCACTATGTTTATAAAACTACTTTGTTGTTGGTCGTTTTGGTTACAAATCAAAATACGCTGAACACAGAACTGAGGCATATTCAGAAAATGAGCCCAACTGTGAGCTGGTCCGGGCACACTGAAAGGCTGTGAGCAAAGTGATGTTGCACAATGTGTAAAGCATGTGTAATGCATAGTGGCATTGGTCCGTGGAAGCCATCAATGTTTGAATGGCAGCTGTGTTAACACTTCAACAAAGCTGACCTTCGTCTGTTCATCCTGCATTTCGCAAAGCAAAATACAAGATGCTATCAGTATGCCAAAGGGAGCAGGATTTTGGAGGCATTTTCCAAAAGAGCAAACACATAAAGTCCCATTGGCAACTTTCATATTTTTCTCGAACAATTTTGTCCCAAACTCATTGGTAGCTGTAGTTTGCCAAAAGGGCGAACCCCTTAATATTTTCACCGTTTTATGAATGACCCCAAATATCATGTTCCCCCTTTGCGAAGAGTGAAAGCCCAGCCACCATCACAGCTCTGAACTTCTTAGAGTCACAAGGAAAAGACATAATAAAGCCGGTTTTTGTTTCGTTGTGATTCTGACGTTCGTGTGCACGTGCTGAAATTCTCAGTCGTTTCGGAGGACACAACTCAGATGAATGAAACATGTGCAAGGCTGAAGCTCCACTAATTTTTATGGGTCTGAAAATGGTGAGCTTTCCAGAATGAATTGCCTACCATGTAATTGAGCTTTCATGCCCAGTTATTGAGATTAAAGCATATTGTGCATTCGATTTCGTCGGAATATTGTAATATTCGTAAGGAATATTGTAATATTCGTAACTGTACAAATCAAGACGGAATAGGTTCTTTTATCATCCTTCCTGGTTTTGTTGTTTTAGCATTGAAATCAAGATTTTCAATCCCCTTTTGTTAAATTTTGTAAATAAAAAACTTTATTCCAGAATCTTCTGAATTTAAAAAACTTTATTCCAGAATCTTCTGAATTTTTTTCTTCTTTAGGATATCTTTTTCTGCATGCGCACTAGAACGGGAATATCAGGGAACAAGTAAAATACTGAAATTGATAACAGCCTTATCCAACAGTCAACAAACGGAATGAAATCATTTTCTTCTGCTGCAAAGTTGTGGGAAACCGTAGAAAATCTGTTTGCAATGCAAAATAAGCTGCATGATGGCTTATTTTGGAAAATCAAGATTTTAAAAGAAAGACCAATTATTCCAAAAATTTTTCCTCGGAGGATATCATAATATCGTCCCAACCTATTTAACTGCAAGCAAGCCCCACCAGAAAGTCATGGGAACTGTACTAGGCTCTTTGCTCTTGTTTGCACTGCACAGTTTATACCATCATAACATTCATGAAGCTGCAATGATTGTTCGTTTATTGAGAGGATTTCACAAAATAGGCCAAAGAAACTGTTTTGTGGTGTGATGCAGAAAAATACTTGCCCAATTTATTTGGAACATTTTTGCCTTCGTTCTCTCAACACCTGCCAGAAATAGAAGAGGCTGTCTTGTACGAACAATGCTCAAGTAGAACAGGTCTATGTCTTGTTAAAATCCCAGGTCTTTGTTTTGTAATTATCAATGAGAATGCGAAATAGCAATCTAGATTGAGCTTCCGCTACAAAACGCTTCAAACCGCATCAAAATCGAGCAAAAAATGGAAAAACCAGGTAATTTCAAAGTGACGCCATTTCTAAACTGTTGAAGCAAATCACGTGAATTAAGCATCTGCTAAATCGCACATCTGTCGGCTTCCCGAAAATTCAAAATTCCACGCGCGAATTTCGGCGCACGATCGTGAAAAAAGGCACCTTCGACCGTTACAAAACAGAAGCCGGGAAATTTGAAAATTGCACCAATTTAAAACGGTTGGACCGATTTTAGCGGAACAAACATCTGCTAGATCGCTGTTTATACCTCTTTCCCACTGTGAACATTTCAGCCATTGTGATTGAGTGGTGTTGATATTACGTAATTAAATTCAAATCACTTGAAAATGGAAAACCCATGTGGATGTTCATTTACGTCATTCGTACAATGACATCATGTTCGTCTTGACGTTTATCTATATCGTTCCTACGCCCAGTTTTTTTTAGCGGACGCAACTGTACGTCATTCGGGCTAGACCGGTTAATGGACGATCGATATTTTTTTGCGTTTCTTTTTTTTTTTTTTGCACTAATCTCAACTTATTTTTTTTTGTTGGCACTGTAATCTCAACTTATTGTTCGCATTCTAAATTAAGGTAGCTCGGCACCGCACGTTTCTCTGCCAACATTCAGATTTGAATCCGAATGCAGGTGGCATGTCAGTCCAAATTTGTTTGCCCCGGACACATCCCCGGTGGGACCTTTAATGGAGCTTTACTGAAGAAACTCCTTGCGACATGCACGGAGAATGGACAGTATGCATGGGATGCCCGCAATGCAGGCAGCACGGATAATTTTCACGCGACGCCAGGCCAACACTCGAGGGAAGATAAAACATTCCCAATTTTCGGGAACTTTGGAATAACTGACTACTGATGCTTCTGACGCATCAGATGCTTCCGATGCATCCCATGCAAATTTCTTGTGAATGCAATGTGACCACGATCAATGTTAAGACTTTGGAACACCTGACTACTGATTCTTCAGTCGCTTCCTATGGATCCGATGCATCCACGCATCGGAAGCGTCGGTTGCATCGATAGGATGCATCGGAAGCATCGGTTTTCAGGTGTTCCAAAGTCTTACCACATTGATGATGGTCACATTGCATTCACAATAAATGATGCATCAGAAGGATCGGATGTGTCGCAAGCATCGGTAGTCAGGATCAGGGATGGGTAAACGTATAAAACTCCACGTATAATACGTGCGTATAATACGTACGTATAATACACGTAGAAAACGTATAAAACCTAAAAGTCGAGTGATACCTCATTTTTTGCAGAAAGAGCCGCTCTTTAACATGCTAGCATTCTTTTTATTACATTAAAATAATGACAAGCATAATCACCAATGAAAGAAAAAAATTAGAATATTTATCCACCGAAGCCCCGCAATTGCTTTCAAGTCAGCCCCACAAGTGTCTGGAATCCCTTCAATGTGGGCGAAAT
>JASGXE010008982.1:0-16334 GCA_030068105.1 Sinentomon sp. SZTP_YWyxl
CAAGTTTTTTTCTTTGCAATCCGCAGGTAGGAAAAACCGATGGCAGTGAGAGAGACCCCGCTGCTGTTGTTCCTCTTCCTCAATAATTGATGCTTTTTGCAACGGAATATTCTTTTTTGATTGATTTATGGACTCCCTTGCTCAAAATAACCTGGTCCTCCAGCTCAGTTCTCTTCTGCCTTCATCCGGAATAATAGCTGTATTGAGTTGAGCCAAGAAATGTATATTTGGCTCAGCTCTATTCTGCTTTCGAAAATTTCCAAAAACTCCGCAGTTTTTTGCGTTTTCCCAGAAATCGAAAAAAGTGATTTGGCTCAGTTCAATCCTGCCCTGCCCAATTGTGGTCGTGCAATATCGAGGAAAAGTGCTGTGACCCGTTGCTAGTATCACTCATCGTGTTTCCTGAAAATTAATAAAAAGAACGCAAACTAAAAATTTCAGGTGGAATCTCTTGATGCCGTGGATGCTCCAATGCTACCAGAAGTATCCCAGGTGCGGACCAACTTCCTGGTCAAACCACTGAGTGACGCTAAACAATATTTTACGCCTGGTCAGCTCCCCTTGCAGGTAATTTTAGGCCAAGTGGGATTCGATCCAACGGACCTCCAGTGAAAGTCTGCCCCAGTCAGCCATCGATGGTACCGCAATCGGCCTGGAACTAGATTCGGACCGATGGAGACCGTGGGGTGCCAGCTTCGCGGCCTGGAACTAGATTCGGGCCGATGGAGAACGTGGGGTGCCAGCTTCGCGACCTGGAACTAGATTCCGGCCGATGGAGAACGTGGGGTGCCAGCTTCGCCGCCTGGAACTAGATTCGGGCCGATGGAAAACGTGGGGTGCCAGCTTCGCGACCTGGAACTAGATTCCGGCCGATGGAGAACGTGGGGTGCCAGCTTCGCGGCCTGGAACTAGATTCGGGCCGATGGAGAACGTGGGGTGCCAGCCTCTCATGCAACAATGAAAGACCCGATCATAACTTGGTTTCATTGGTAAATCAAAGTTTTGCTGCTCTTTTGAATGGCGAGCATGTAGAGTTTTCTTCTCCACATCGAATAGGTCCATGGTATGGTGTCTTTCGTCAGAATAGGGACTTTTAGGAGAACTCATTGTTTTGTGGTTTCAACAATGCACTCTTGTTTTTGCTGCAGCTGAATTAATATACACCAAAGACATTGTAAACAATGTCACCAAAGACATTGTAAAGAAGACGAAATTTGTATAAAATCTTATGTAGCTACATCTACCTATTTGATTTTTTTAAAAAAGCGGCGAAAGTTTTCTTTGTGGCCTTCATCGCATTCATTTTATCGCCCAGTGTTCCGAACTGCAAGTGCGTTCTCTTTCATCCCGAGCGTCCTATCCTATTTCGAAGACTTGAGCGAGTTTGAAAACTCGTGCAGTCCAATGTCACCCGGTGTTCCGAACTGCAAGCGCGTTCGCTTTAATTTTCATTATCTTTCATCCCGAGCGTCCTATCCTATTTCTAAGACTTGAGCGAGTTTGAAAACTCGTGCAGTCCAATGTCACCCGGTGTTCCGAACTGCAAGCGCGTTCGCTTTAATTTTCATTATCTTTCATCCCGAGCGTCCTATCCTATTTCTAAGACTTGAGCGAGTTTGAAAACTCGTGCAGTCCAATGTCACCCGGTGTTCCGAACTGCAAGTGCGTTCGCTTTAATTTTCATTCTTGCATCCCGAGCTTCCTATCCTATTTCGAAGACTTGAGCGAGTTTGAAAACTCGTGCAGTCCAATGTCGCCCGTTGTTCCGAACTACAACCATGCTTGCTTTGATTTTCATTCTTGCACGAGTCGAGTAAGCACACAGGAATCAAGTATGCTTGGTTTAGTTTGTATCATCAGATGGCAGAAATTGCAATAAACTTTGCTGTATTCTGACGCTTTTATTTGCCTTGAAAAAGGCTGGCTCAATAGAAAATTGGGCAAAACGATAGGTATGTACAGCGGCGAGAAAATTAATTGGACCACATATGGTAACGTTTCTTTCGGGTTTTTGGGGAAATCTTGAACGCATCGAAATTGGCGTTCCATCACTGATTTGGTGCATATTTCTGTGCAACAAAATCCGATTTCTTGAACCTGAAATCACCACGATTCTCCGAGTTTTCTCTGAAAAATCGAAAATCCAGCAGAAATTGATGTCACGAGAAATTTTCTCGCCACTGTACATGTTGACCAAGCAGATCCACGATGGATTCACATGAGCCTCTTCCCCAGCCCACTGATGCCTGTTTCCCAACATTCATAATTGGCACGCCTCGTTTCCAGCACAAGAACGAGTTTCTGTCCTTGGTTTCTGCAAGACAGAGGTGAGGCCCTGTGCATTGGACTGCAGCACTCTGAAACTCGAAAATCGTCAACCAGCTGAGCGAAGGCAGAGCGGTGTGCTCTCTGTTTGCTCCACTGACCGTGAACACAGCCATGCACAACCAAACAAAACAAAGAGGAAATCCATCCACATGAGTTTCATGGAGGCCACGGTTTCATTCGGCCGTATTTGCTGAGTATTTGAAATTTTGCTTGGATTTCAAAGCGCGTTTTTGTCGCGTATTTTGCTTGGTGTTTCTCTTCGGTACTTACCTGCCTGCGGCCTTTGTTACAGCCTTTGTTCCAGTCAATGGGGTTTGTAATTCAAGCCGCAAAGAAGTGAATTTCCGAGATGTTTCTATCAGGGATACATCTGGACTTTGTGTCAACCTTGTTTGTCAATGAGATGTGAAATGAATCCACTAGGAAATGTCGATGTTTCAACAGATAAAAGGAATAAAAAAGCTCACCTTTTCACAGAAAGAAATTGTAGGAGTGAAAGATGAAGCAGTGAAGCGATTGTGAAAGCCTTTCTCCTCTCTCTTCAAGCTGTGACCAGTAACTGCTGACTCGAAAACTGAAGGAGAAACATAGAGCGATTATTCCTTTTTATACCTTTGTTTGGTGATGACCGACTGTTCCGAATCCTTTGCTGTGCGTGTGACATCACTGAGTGGACTGCGGAGGATGGTGATAAAGTCACACGAAAGTTTTGAATGCCCTTTTAGCCCAGTGACGTCAACTGATACTTGCTGACCTGACGGTACCCGATTGGCCAGAAACGATTGAAGCACGCTCAATGGACGGAGCGGTGATTTAGAAAGCTTCGATTTGGAAATACCAAACAAGATGTTTCCATACCGAAGCCGGCATCCTTCCAGAATGTTCTAGAAGAAAGGCGGAGCTTGTCTGCCATTGGTCGCCGGTAAGTGCCAACACGTGACGTCAGCTCATTGATGCGGCTATATTTTTGTTTGCTTGAAGGGAGAGCTGGGAAGTTTCTGTTCTTTTCTTAATTAATATTATTGTTATTATCATTGCAATTATTTATTTTGCTCGTCCTCCTACCAGAACCTTCCAGAAGAATGGCAGAGCATGTCCGTCATTAGTCGTCGGTAAGTACCAACGCGTGACGTCAGCTCATTGATGCGGCTATCTTTTTGTTTGCTTGAAGGGAGGGCTGGGAAGTTTCTGGTCTTTTCATTAATTAATATTATTGTTGTTATCATTTCAATTATTAATTTTGCTCGTCGTCCTGCCAGAACCTTCCAGAAGAAGGGCTGAGCTTGTCTGTCATTAGTCGTCGGAAAGAACCAACGCGTGACGTCAGCGCATTGACGCGGCTAGCTTGAAGGGAGGGCTGGGAACTTTCTGTTGTATCAATTTATTAATATTATTGTTGTTATCATTACGATTATTAATTTTGCTCGTCGTCGAGCACGGCTTTTACTTCATTATTATTTTCTTTTTTTTTAATTATTATTATCCTTTGTTTCTTTTTCTTTTTGCTCGTGGTCGATCACGAACATCCCTCTCGTCAGCTGTGTATAATCCAAGATGGATGGGGGTGTGCAAATTTACGATCAGAAGCGGCTGCCGCCGCCGGTCTTACTTTTTGCGGCTGACGCCGCGCTTCGATTTTGGCGGCTGTCGCCGCGTTATGTCGTCTTTTATTTTACTTTTTTTTACCTCATCTGCGATCGTGAACTCTCTTGTTTTCATTTGATTTTTTTTTGCTGACAATAGAATGCGCCCCTTTCATTTTATGTGTCGTCTGTTGGGAGGTGTAGGGGTGGTGTGCTCATATCCTTACTTTATCCTACTGCTGCAAACCGACATTCATTCTCAAGAGATATTCCCATCTGCTTTCGATATTCACCGCAGAGATGGAATATTGAGTGGCCAAAGAGGTGGAGGTGTGATTCTCGGGGTGCACACATGGTTGCTACCAACCTGGAAAACCTGGAATACTCAGGGAATTTTTTTCGCACCCTGGAAAACCTGGAAAACTCAGGGATTTTTGGAAAAAACCCTGGAAAACTGAAAATTTCCAGAAAAACTAGCCAAAAATTGGAAAACAGAATTTCACAACATTTTTTTAGTTTACATTTTTTTTACATTTCCAACAATGGCACCTGAAGAACATTCTTGTCTTGCAATTTTTGTCTTTTCACCATCCCATTTTTGTCTTGTCCTCGGATAAAACCCTGGAAAAAAGCCCTGGAAAAAACTGAGAATCCTTGTGGAAAACCTGGAAAACTCAGGGAATTCCGATTTTTCAAAACAGCAGCAACCATGTGCACAAATCCTTTTGCAGTACTCAAATTCCATCTGGGATATGCGATAATAGCCCCGCTGAAATTGTCTGGTGCCGTTTTAAATTGAAGGAGACAGTTGTTGTGATTGGGTGTGTATATTCCACCGAGTATTTCCGAAGGAAGTACCTTGTTTGATGATGTTTATGATTCTGTGTCTTAAATTTTCCAATGATGTGATTTTCTTTCTGTGTGGTGATTTTAATGCACCAAATTTGCTATATTTGTCTTCTGCAAGTGGTTTAAATCAAAACGACAAATTCGTTTTGAAGCTATAATGCATATTTTTCACTTAAGCAGCTGCTCACTGCTCCCACCCGCATTCGTGGTGCTTCGGCTCATGCACTGGATCTTGTCCTAATAAACTGCCACTTATATCTTGAAACGAATGTGGTTCCTGGAATATCTGATCACGAAGGGGTGAAACTTACTTGGCCAGACAAATTTGGTGAGAGTAAAACGTCATCAAAGGCAGTTTCCCATCGCGCTCTCTATAGCCAGGCAAATTGGTTTTTCATTGGATATTTGGCCTCTTGGATCTTCCTTGGTTTCAAAGAGAAGATATCTGAGTTGTGAGTGGATGATGCGTGGCTTTTATTCAAAACTAATTTGCTAAATTGCCTTGAGTATGTCCCTATTGCAAAGATAAGAGAGAGAAAAAATCTCCTTTGGGTAAATCAAAGAAAGCCTCGACGAAAGTCGCAGGATAAGAGCATTTAAAACTAGTTATCCCTGCCCTTAAGTATTTTTGCATGTTCTCTCTGGGATTCCTACTTGGCTTGTGAAATTCATGCGCTAGAAAGAGTTCAGCGTCGGGCTGCCAGAGCCATCACTGGAAATTATGACCGAAATTCCAACGTATCTGCAATTCTGGAAGATTTGGGCTTACCAACCCTCCGTGAATGCCGAGAGCATAATCGTTTGGAGCTTCTGCGGGCAATTCTTTTTGGTGATGTCCTGCTCCAGCTTCCGCCTTGCTATTCGCTCAAATCCTTTCAGAAAAGAACAGACAATGGTCCGTGCTTTACCCATCCCACATGCTCTTCCAGTGCTTACCAAATTCTTTTTTGCCGCGAACCATTCGTAACTGGAACTCCCAACCTTCTGATTCGGCAACATTTCTGCGTTCCTGCACAAAGCTGATATGTTGCCCTCTCAGTTTTCTTTTTGAATTTAAATATCTGCAAAGAGCTCCATATGACGTTTTTTTTTAATCAAGTTGTTCCTACACGCACTAATCGTTTTTGTAGTTAAGTCCTTCTGCCATCTCTGCAGTCGTATTGTGTAAAGAATAAAGAATATATGGGCCAGCACCATGTTGTAGGTTGATAAAAAGCAACCATATACACGCAGGTCTTTGGAAAATATCTTATTTGATATAAAAAATTAAAAAATTTGATTTACTTAGAAATTGCTGCCGGATCATTAATTACCGAAAAAACGAAACCGCCCTTTATCCAAAGCTTGAAATGCAAATGAAAAACGATGTGGGAAAAAGTAGCCATATCTATCTCAAAAATGGCGATGAATTCTGGTTGGGGTTAAATACTGGGTGCTCCGTCGGGAAAAAAAACTTTCAGTGCCTGAATGTTGGGGACATGGCGCAAACGCCTATGCACACGAAAATTCCCCGTCAGCAAAGAGAGAAAAACCAGGAAACACCGCGAGAAATCGCGACAAGAATGCAAATCGCGAGAAAATGGCAGCGAAATGAAATGAAACGTAAAATACGCTGTGTTTTGCATGTGTGCTTTTGAAACAGTGTTTACTGGCTTCCAAGTATAAGTGGTTGGTGGAATATGCTATCACGGTTTCAGGACCTCGTTGTTCTTCTTCAGGAGTGGTTCTGTGAACTCGTATACGTACCAACTCGTCAATTTATTCATAGGCAGATGCGTGCGATATACGAGGATTACCTACAGAGGTACGATCAAAAGGAGGTCGAGCAAGCCAACTGCACCAAGTTTGCAGTGAGTGCAGCAGCGTCGGTACGGTGAGTGTCTGGGACGCGAATGACGCTTGTGTCAGTTGTTGCGGCTGTTTTTATGATTCCCGAAAGAGGATTTCTTCTGTGGAGAAGGCAACTTGCCTGACAATAAGTTACCAGCGCTGGATCTTGGTTGCAACGCCGTTTTCGTTGCTTTTCAAATATTTGAAACTTTACTATTTTTTTAATCAAGCGCTGGATCTTGGTAACTACGCCGTTTTCGTCAATTTTCAAATATTTGAAATTTTACTGTTTTCCAATCAAGCGCTGGATCTTGGTTACAACGCCGTTTTCGTCAATTTTCAAATATTTGAAATTTTACTGTTTTCCAATCAAGCGCTGGATCTTGGTTACAACGCCCTTTTCGTCAATTTTCAAATATTTGAAACTTTATACTGTTTTCCAATCCTAGATCAGTTCGTAAGCCATAAATGCATGCACAGAATTTCAAAACACCAGTCACATTTTTATTTATTTTTTCATTTATTAACGCAAGATTTCGAGGAAAGGGAAAATGGAACGGGTTGTTTATTTTTTCACGTTTTCCACTTTTTCGACAGCTAACGATAATGACAATCCAATAACAATCGAAGTGTGAAGAATTTCATCGGGTTTGAAAACATTTATGCAATTTCGTGAAGTAAAAATTAATGAGCGAAATGGAGTTTATTATCAGCTTTGAGGAGATTTAATTAATTAATTTATTTAATTAATTAATTTAAAATGATTAATTAATTAAATAATTAATTAATTAAAATTAATTAAATTAATTTAATTTAAAAGATTTAATTTTCACTGACCTTCTTATCATCCGTGCTATATTTTGACAAGTAAAACGAGCTAAAAAGTAGCAAAAAGTAGGCCGCGCCAATCATCGTTCCAAATGACCAAATTTGTGGTGTATCACAGTCAGTGTAGATGAAAAAGTTTGCTACGTTCTGGATAAAAACTATCAGAAACTGCACCTGTATAGTGGAAGTCAAAAATACATTTTAACAATATGTGCTTGACAATATCTGTTTTCACAATACTTGGTATTTTTTTTCAATACTTGACAATACACAGGTAGTCCAAAAGCAGTTGGCCATAGCAAATAATTACGTGTATAATGGCTGTTTTTACCATATTTTGTGAACCAAACGTTTTTCTTACTCTTACCATGGATGTCAGCACTTAAATTGAAACTACATATGGGCATTTTATGAGCGCGTAGTAACGATTACAATCTGGACACCTGTAGTTGCAGAAAAAAAGTTAGAGATCATAAAATAGGAATAAAACAGCCACTTTTATTTAACATATGGTCAAAGACTTTTGGGTTCCTTTGTGATACTGCAAAGGTGAAATGTCCATCAGGAAAACGTATATATCAATGACCAGTCGTATATCGTGTGGAATACTGATATCCACACGAAGGAAAAATCATCCCGCGTGAATGGACAAGTAACATATTTCTCGCCCTTCGATACATACGATTATAAGGAGCACTTTGTCCTTTTGGAGACAAAATGTCTGCAGTTGAACGCATCCCGATCCTCGTCAGGTAAAAATCATTGTCTGAAACAGAATAAAATTTCGCTGCTAGTCAAAGCGCATATAGCTTGAAGTCGGCATAAAATTTCTATTCATGGACGGAGGGGATTTTTCCATCATTTTGAGGAATTCTCCACCATTTTGTGAAGATTGAACGAGTCAACATTTTTAAATTTCATTCAAACTGCCTCCAGCGATTCAGTTTCTTGAACACATACGACCTGAAATTGACGAACTGTCCAGAGAGAATGGGCACGCACACATGGGGATCTGGAGCGATGTGTTAAAGGTTAAAGCGAGATCACGGACTTGATTTACCCGCACAATTCGTTTGGCTGCAGAAGGGCAATTCAAAACTCTTCCATAGAAAAAGCTGACTCTTCCAGAAAAAGCGACCCAGCAGGAATCCAAATTTCAGGAATCAAGAACCGGCACCGGTTGTGGAACCTGCATCGGTTCCGGAACCGTCAGGGGTTCTGGAACTGGGACTGTTTACGGGACTGTCGCCTGTTCCGGAACGCAACGGTACCGGAACCGACTTCTTTTCCGCATGTCCTGTTTAAAAGGAAACATAGCCGACAGCTGCAATCAAATAAACCACAGTTCGATTGTGTTCTCTTTTCGCGATGTGAGTGTGAACTGGAGCACAAACGTTGTGATGGCCAAAAACAAACAAAGTATAACCTCATCATAAAATATCGATCGCCATTTCGTCGCATATGATAAGGCATCAATGGGAAGACTTACCAACTGCACAAGAGTGAGGTATTGCTTCCACCACAGGTATTTCTGATATCTTGGACCAAGCGAAGCCATAAAGTAATAAAAGTACATGATGACGTGAACAAATGAGTTGATGAATGGCACGAAAGACAGATGGCTTGCTGAAAGAGAAACAAAGGCTTGGGACTTAGGCTTCACAAATGAGATCCATACTCATTACAACTTTTCGGTTTTGGGTTTCTCATATACCAAAGCGAATCAAAAGATCAAAAACTGTCACGAAAACGTACTCCGATTTCCAGAAATAGCTCCCACGGTGAATTGAAATTACCGGAAATGGCTGGATAGAGTTGAAAAATTGGTCAGACCTTGTAGATTTGCAGGCATGCATCTGTGAATTGGGTGAAACAGCGCATTTTATCATGGCTCGATAGAGTTCAAAAATAGTCCAGACTTATAGATTTTTAGGCATGCATCTGTGAATTGGGTGAAACAGCGTATTTTTACACTTCCTGTTGTTTTGTCTTTAGCATATGCATTACACGTATATAGGACCGCTTTCAAAAATGGGAGATGATAAATTCAGGCCTTCTGATGAAATCGGTTACCGTGCAACCTTAAACAATTAAAAATCGGGCCCCAAGGGCCCCTCAGATCATATTCGGTATCTCGTGTTCACCGTGATGAAAGTTACCGATGTCTTATGTGCGTTTTATTGCAGAGGAAATTTGATACCACGTTAATTAGGAAGTCAAAAGCGAATGATTTTCGGTGCTTCACAGAACACCCTTTTTTATTTTTCAGAGCCTAGAATAGTTCAATGGAAGCATCAGGTAATGCGTCTGCTTCATCAAGAAAACTCGCAAAAAATCATGGGCACCTTTCTCGGAAGACCTTGTAAGAGGGCGTAAGGCACAGAACCTATAGAGATAAGTGCCACTGAAAAATAAGCTGAAAACAACATAGTATGCATATAGTATTTGGAGGCCTGGGTATCTGGTACAGTTTCGCCATCTCGAAGGATGGATATTTAAATGTGTCCAAACGTAAAGTTACGCCGAACTCTTTCCTCTATACGATAGACAGTGTCGCAATAACAAGCAGCAGCAGTAAGCGTCTATGTTTATATATTCACGTTTAATAGTGAAATTATTCCATGTAACGTAATTTGATCGTCATTTCTAACTGTGAACTGTAGTTTTTCAGAAAAAACTGCCAAAATAACGTGTTTCTTTTCCCAACATTAAAAAGGCGTTGACTGTGTTCGTGAAAATAAATTGCTTCAGGAGCATATTCGTATACCCTTTCATATGAGTGGAGTGGTGGAGAAACAGTATTTGCTTCGTGGTACAAAATAATTTACTCTTTACTCGATAGCCCTACGGTGAAGAATCTTGCCAAGTCACTTGGCAAGAACAAGAACACTTGGCCAAGTGTTCTTATTCTGATGCAGGATGTTGAAATCTCTCCCTTATTTGCTTCGAGAAAAAATATAATTGGCTGACGCGAAGATCAGAAAACTTAGGTGCATGCAACACGCATACCCGGTACGTTCCTGAGAATTAACCAAGAAATGAGATACATGCCGACATGATGAATGCAGTGAAGAAACGAAACATTTTCTGCCTTCTTCGTCATCACGAAAAACACCTAAAGGAAAAATCCGATGGAGAGAAATGCAAAATAGGACAAATATCCACGCAAAAATTGTGTGTCTTGCATAATCAAAACACGTGAAAAAAACAATATGGCCTTGTAATTTGGCCTAGAAACTCGACCCTAAAAAATGTCAATGATCTAGGAATTTTGGCCTTGTGGGTCAGCGTTCCTGGGAGCCCGGTCAAGGCCGTGGGTCTTTAGCCCGTTCCCCAGCGTGAGAGCCTGGGAACCATGGGAGCCGCGTGAGAGCCTGGGAGCCTCGGGGGTTGTGGGAGACGCGGGAGCTATGTGACCCGAGAAGTCTCCGTGCGGGGGATCCGTGTGCCAAAGACCTGCAGCCAAACGGGGGTGCCGTGTGGGCTTGGAATGGTGAGGAAAGAAGACCTTGCATTTGAAGTTATATTTGATAACATAATAATAACATCGATAACAACGATAATGATAATAATACAAAAAGACAAAAAAACGATAACGCAGAAACTCAGATGGTCTGTTGGCTGGCGTTCCGGTGACCCCGAAATAAAAAGAAATAAGATGAATTCGAGGTTATAGCCACTTCCGCCGCGTGCATGTGAAAATTTTCAAGGACAGGTACAGAGTTGGCGGCCGCCGCATAGCGGCCTTCAAATAAAGATAAGGTTATCACATCCGGTGTGCGTGTGATAAAATTTTCAATGACCGGTGCCAAGTAGATTGTCGCCGCGTTACTTTTGGCGTCGCATTACGGCTTTCAAATAAAGATAAGGTTATCACTTCTGGTGTGTGCATGATAAAATCCCCAAGGCCGGCAAGAGAAGTCGTAAATCATCATGACAGCGAGATTATTGCCGCCGATTCAGGCTGCTGGGTTTTTGGTATCGCAGTAACGACACAGATTAACTTTTTTTTAATGTGCGTTCCTAATTGGCCGGTAAGAAAGAAAATTCGTCGCCAACACCCTGGGAACCTTGACCCCGGCGCGACAGTTGGTCGCTGAGTTAGCCAGCTCAGCGTCAGTTTTGATTGCCGAGACTCTGCAGGAGCCGAGTACGCCAAAGTGTCCAGTGCCAAAATTCGCTGCAGAAGGACATCCCGTTGATCGTGAGTTTTTTTGAAGTCTTTGATTTTACCGTGGTTTTCGTGCCCCTTGCCGGTGCGAAAAATCGTGAAATTCTACGAAAGATCTAGTGATGTTCTTAAGGAGTTCCCTACGGTACTATGTGTCACCGAGTGCAATGAAATATCTACAATTAATCGTCTCAGCCACGAGCAGTGTAGCATTTTAAACTTAATTTTTTTTTGGTATGCATCAGACCGAGTAAGCTAAATCTATGTCTTACTGTTCACTTCAGAGCCGCCCCCCGAGTCTTGCAGGATCACCGACTGAGGCGGACTAGTCATTCCCAGCGAATCAATAAAAGCACAATTCGTTGAATTGCTTGCTCTGAATTGCTTGAATTGTTTTGCTTTGAATTGCTGATACAACACATGTATAAATTATGATAATGATACTGATGCTGAAATTAACTGTTGTAAATAAAGCCTTTCTATATTTGAATCTGGAAACCTGATTTTTTATTTCAAGCCTCTCAAGCAAGGTACTCGTATGTATGTAGTGTTGCTGCTATGTCCTTGCAAAGCCCATCTGAGAACCACGCGGAGAAAGTACGCCTTTTGGCGGTGTATGCCTATGACACCCGGCTTACATGGTCATAGTTACGTCACTGGACCATATCCTTCTTATACGGGCGCTTTCGATATCTGGGGCCCAATGATCGAAGACATCAATCTAACACCAATCTAACACCGCTATGCCTATCTCGTTAGTTTATTCAAACTGCATGCTGTCGCAGTGAGATCCTTGGAGCACATTGCTTGCGCACAGAAACAGTTTGATTACTCCAACAGCGCGCATCTTGCTTTGGCTGGTTGGCCTGCCTTGGGAATTCGCGAGTACGATTTCAACCCAATTTTCTGGGTAATTTAGCGACCCGGCGGCATTGTATGGCTCAGTTATGCTGGCGCTCTTCACGCGTATAATAAAGACTTACCTGTCACGCCCATCGTCCCGGCTAAACTAAATCATTGCTTAGCCTTGCCTAGTCGGCATAGGCGTGTGGAGGTAAAAGTTTCCCCCGCATCGCCATATTGATATAGTGCTCAAGACATGAATGCACAACGAATTGTGCTTTTATTGATTCGCTGGAAATGACTAGTCCGCCTCGGTGGTTGATCGTGCAAGACTCGGGGAACGGCTCTGAAATGACCAGTAAGACATAGATTTAGCTTACCCGGTCTGATGCATACCAAAATAAAATCTTATGTTAAAGTGCACCACTGCTCGTGGCTGAGATGGTTAATTGTAGATATTTCATTTACGCTTGGTGACACAGAGTACCATAATTTCACGATTTTTTCGCACCGGCAAGGGGCACGAAACCTGCGGTAAAATCAAAGACTTCAAAAAAACTCACGATCAGCGGGATCCTTCTGCAACGACATTTTGGCACGGGACACTTTGGCGTACTCGGCTCCTACAGAGTCTCGGCAATCAAAACTGACGCTGAGCTGGCCAACTCACCGACCAACTGTCGCGCTGGGGTTAAGGCTCCCTGGGTGTTGCGACCAATTTTCTTTCTTGCCAGCCAATTAGAAACGCAAATTTAAAAAAAAGTTAATCTGTATAGTTACTGCGATACCAAAAACCCAGCAGCCTGAATCGGCGGCAATAACCTCGCTGTCATGATGATTTACGACTTCTCTTGCCGGCCTTGGGGATTTTATCATGCACACACCAGAAGTGATAACCTTATCTTTATTTGAAAGCCGTAATGCGACGCCAACGTACTCGGTACTTGTCCTTGAAAATTTAATCACACGCACAACGGAAGTGATAAATCTTCATTTGAAGGCCGTAAGGCGGCGACAATCTACTTGGCACCCGTCATTGAAAATTTTATCACAAGCACACCGGAAGTGATAACCTTATCTTTATTTGAAGGCCGCTATGCGGCGGCAGCCAACTCTGTACCTGTCCTTGAAAATTTTCACATGCATGCGGCGGAAGTGGCTATAACCTCGAATTCATCTTATTTCTTTTTATTTCGGGGTCACCGGAACGCCAGCCAACAGACCATCTGAGTTTCTGCGTTATCGTTTTTTTGTCTTTTTGTATTATTATCATTATCGTTGTTATCGATGTTCTTATTATGTTATCAAATATAACTTCAAATGCAAGGTCTTCTTTCCTCACCATTCCAACCCCACACGGCTCCCCCGTTCGGCTGATGGCCTGTGGCACACGGATCCCCCACAAGGCGAGTCCTTGGGGCACACAGCTCCCGCGGCTCCCACACTCCCGCGGCTCCCACACTACCGCGGCTCCCACACTCCCGCGGCTCCCAAGCTCCCAGGCTCTCACGCGGCTCCTCTGGCTCCCCTGGGGAACGGGCTCCAAACCCACAGCCTTGACCTGGTGCACAGGGACGCTGACCCACAAGGCCAAATTCCTGGGTCAGTAACATCTTTTTAGGGTCGAATTTCTAGGCCGAATTCCAAGGCGATTTACTGACCAGTTCACATTTTATTGTTTTTCACATGGTCTCGCCAAGCAGTTAACACATATTGATAAGGTCTGTATTTATACGCGCTCAAGCGAACCACCACTATTTATAACTTATTTATAAATGCTTTACAAATAATTTGTATTTTGTACTTATACAGGGTGTCCCAAAAACATTTCGCCAAAATTCGTGGAGATGTTCCCGATAGCAATACAAGTCGAAATTAATCAGTAAAAAAATTTGCTCCGGGCCCCCATGTTCATGTAATAACACCCCAAAGTCCCACAAAATGGACCCTATTTTGGGTATTCATGGGGGTGGTAAGATTTCATCGTAGCATTATGAAATTTTCAGGACAGGTTCTGCATATCGAGTGAAACATAAAATATTCAGTGACAAAATAATCTACGAGCCCCCATTTTCACGCAGTGCTCCCCCAAAAATCCAAAAAAGTCCTTTTTGTGGTGGTCTTGTTTAAACTGAGATATTAAAACAGTGGGTCGCTGGACAAAACCCATTTTTCGAAGTTTGATACAAAAAAGGACGATGAACAGAAAAATGTTCAGTGACAAAATTTGCTCAGACTCACCATTTCCACGCAATTTCCACCCCAAAACGGTTGAAAAGAGTGTCTTTTTCATGGAAACCATGGCAACCATCGGGGTTACCATGGTTACTATGAAAAAGAGAATCTTTTCACCGGTTTAGGGGTGGCAATTGCGTGGAAATGGGGAGTCTGAGCAAATTTTGTCACGGAACATTTTTTGTTCATCGTCCTTTTTTGTATCAAACTTCGAAAAACGGGTTTTGTGCAGCGACCCACTGTTTTAGTATCTCACTTTAAACAAACCACCCCAAAAAGGACGTTTTTGGATTTTGGGGGAGCATTGCGTAAAAATGGGGGCTCGTAGATTATTTTGTCACTGAATATTTTATGTTTCACTCGATATGTAGAACCTGTCCTGAAAATTTACCCCAAAAGGGTCCATTTTGAGGGACTTTGGGGGGTTATTACATGGAAATGGGGGCCTGGAGCAAATTTTTTACTGATTAATTTCGATTTGTATTGCCATCAGGAACATATCCACGAATTTTGGCGATATGTTTTCGGGACACCCTGTATAGTACCTATTTTTGTGCTAATTTGTACAATTTTGTACTTTTTTAGAGCTTTAACGCTTTCTGCTCGGTGTCTAGCTACACAACCCCCATCCGCTAACAAACTTGACATGCCACGCTGCCCCAAACATATTGCCAGATGTTCGCCTATACTGATTACTTCCGCATACCAAAAGCCTCCATTTATGCATTTACGTTTCGCGTTGTACGTATTTTTGCGGATATTTCACTTCTTGAGCGTTTTTAATGAAAAGTATTCAGTTTTGAAAATATTGCGACTCACGGGCTTGCATCCCATATAAAGCCAGTTCTAGCAGGATTTTGAAATCCAAACCCAAGGAACTTATTCCGAGAGTTCCTTGCCAGATTGCGTCTCCGTTCTTCTAAACGCCATGTTTATTATTTACGTGAGCTCATTGTGTCAATTATGCTGCACCATTGTTTTTCAAGAAAATGGCGCCATCAAATTTATTTTAACTGATTTTTTAATTTGTACCATGAAGACATTAATCTGACAACCTTGTGATGTCCATAACTTTTTTGATGTAATGGAGCAGGTTTAACTCTGCTGGAACTTGATGCAGAGATGAGAATCAATCACGCATGTCTCTGTTTAAAAAAAGGAACCGGAGAGAGAAATGGGATTCGATGGCGACCTGCCCATCTCTTGCATGCGACTGTTGCTTAAGGAAGAACTCAATTAGCGACCGCCGATCTGACGAACCTAAAATATTTCCGTTAAGATCACTGTGGTGAGTCGGATGTTTCACAGTCTAAATTTTAGTTGGCATCTGTCTGCGTCAAATTCATATTCCGTAAATTGAATCGATTTTTGGAAAAAGGGCACAATCCCATTCATGTAGTGTGGTTGTGGGATGATGGGGAAAACTTTGCCATTTTCCATGGAATGATGCCTAACATACTCAAATGTACCAACCGCATTGTCCACCTCTTGGCTCTTTTGTCACAGAAAGGTGAATGGAATGCACCAAACAATGCCGATGCAAATCTCAACAAGACTGCATGACCTCGACACCGCCAAAAATGGAATTGTGCCCTTTTTCCAAAAATCGATTCAATTTCATATTCCTGTTTTTTTCTGCGAAAAAGAAATTCGGCGAAGAAAAAGAA